>JAYXIM010004041.1:0-66984 GCA_037575425.1 Anastrepha fraterculus | reverse complement strand
AAACCCTACAACCTACGAACGATGCAAGTAAGTTCCATAAATTGTACCTATAAAGGGCAGGTGTACACTTAAGGTGACTTGCATAATTATACATATGCATACCTATGTGTACTTTGCATCAAATGTACTTACATGCATACATATATATATTATATATACATGTATGATATATATATATATATATATACTAGCGTACCCTCGCCCGCTTCGCTAGACGATAAATTCAATGATTTGCTGAAAGAGAATAAAATTAATACGAAACAAAGCAAATTCTTTGATACAATTTCATTCGAACTTTATTGTAACACTTTTTGGTAGACAACGTTTTTGGTTTTTTCATCTTTCGCGTGAATAATGACGATGGTTTGCCAACTCGTGAGCAAGCTACATATGTACAATTGTCCATGAGAAAAAATTGGGTATTCTAAATTAATACCGCACATTTGTAGAGACTGTCCTTGCGCCTTATTAATTCTCATAGCGAAGGCAAGGCGAATAGGGAACTGCAAACGTCTGAAATCGAATGGTAAAACCGCCGGAATCAGTGGAATTCAGGGTATCAAAATGTCTTCTCTTTTGTACTTCCCTTTCAAAATTGTTGCTTCGATAACGTTACCCATTAGCTTCTTTACAGCGAGTCTGGTACCGTTGCAAAGTCGGGGCACATTACTATTGCGCAGCATAATAATCGGTGCTCCAATTTTAAATCGTAAATTATGAGGTGGTAAGCCTGGCAAATCGAGTGAGTTTAAGAATTCAGTTGGATAATTTACGACCTCATCTTGATCAGTAATAGTGTCCATTGACTTATACGTAACTATGTCACCAGGTATTTGATCTAAAATAGCTGAATTTATATCATTGACGTCCTTATTTTTCCCAGCTAAAATTGCTCTTTCGCTGAGTCAATCATGGTTTTTGTAATGTTGAACTATGTTTGGAAATACACTCTGTATCAATGCCTCTTTAGACTGTGCAAAAGTGCAGAAATTGTTAGGCAATGTTATCATTCCTGTTGTTTTTGAAAAAAGGTTTATTTTTTTTTGGTTAAAAAGTGTTTTTTGAAGTTTTGAAAAACACTTCGCTCTAACAAATTTCTTCTCAGTTAATTGCAGAAAATTAAATATTTTGAAAAAACTATTTTTTTTAATTTAACGTTTTTGAGAAAATTTTGTTCTTGAAAAAATTTCATACTTTTGTAAAAGTTTAAATTGATTTGTTAAAAAAGTTTTTTTTCCGCTTTGAAAAACACTCCCTCGAAAAAATGTATTCTCTATTAATAGTGGAATATGAAATGCTTTGAAAACACCATTTTTTTTTAATTTTGTTTGGTTTTCAGAAAATTTTGTTTTGAAAAAATTTCATACCCTTGAAAAAGTTTTATTTTATTTTATTTGTTTAAAATTTTTGAAATTTTTTTTTTGTAATTTTAGAAAAACACCTCTTCGAAGAAATTTCTTTTATCTTTTTGAGGAAAATTTGGTTTTGAAAAAATTTCATGCTTTCGAATTTTTTTTATTTTACTTTATTTCTTCAAAATTTTTGAAAACAAATTTTTTTTTAAATTTTCGAAAAACACCCCTTACTAAAATGTTTTCTATGTGTCATAGTGGTATTCCATTAACTTTTAGGATTATAGTCAAATACTTAGAAATATCTACGCTTTCACAAATAGCAACAATAAACAAATTTCCTCAAAACCAAAAAATTTACTTTTTTTCTAAAAAAATTCTAAACAAACAACGTAATAAATTTAGAATTTTGTGTTCACGAAAAAACAGTATTGTTTTTATTGTATTAACTGAAAACCAAAATGTTGCAAAAAATCAAAACAAAACTAAATTATTTTTTTGTGTTCATTTGGTCCATATGTTCCATAAAAAGTTAATATGGTAAATAATATGCAGGGTCTGATACACGCAAATTTCCATTGACCATTATAGTGACAAAATTATCGATCACCAATTCCAACAGGATTTCAAAATCAGAGTTGGAATGAGTTGTTGTGTGGTGTACTTCTGAAAAAATGAGAAATAAACAAAATAAATCTAAAAATTCGAATTCTAACTTTATCTTGTGTATGTTCTTATAACCTTTGAATTTTTCCAATGAAGCACCATTCATTTTAAATTTTCCAAGAATTTTTTTTATCATTTCGCGTTTCTTTCCTTTTTCATTCGATTCCAACATTTGTTCATAGCCGAAAACATCGTTTGCAAACGCATTCATTTCCATATAGAATTGGCCAAAGAAAGCATTGCTCAATTTGAATTTGAATTTGAATTTATTTTTATTACTAGTATAATAATACATTATAATTTACAATAAACTGTAAGTCCTACAGAGACTATTAAAAGTCTGTTCGTAGGCTAGTAGTATTTATAATGACAATCTTACAAACTAAATATAACATTTAACAAAATAAGTTTTGTATGTAACATACGTAACATACATTTGACTTACTAACTAACTAACAACAAACTTGCTTATATCTAGCGGTTCTATGAAGAACATAAAATAATTTTCTTTTTTTATTTTTATTTTTTTTTTATTTTACAATGAAATAGCGCGATATTAACAAATATCATAGGTGTAAATTAGTTTTTGTTAACCAGATTTTTATATCTTTTTTATTTTTGTCGTTAATTACATCATAGGCTTTTAACCTCTTTGGAAGCTGATTAAATATTTTAATGCTATGGTTTATGTAACATTTTGAACCAATACGTAATTTACATTTTATGTGCTCAATTTGTCTATTTCTAGTATTTATTATCCTTGATAGAAAAGAATTCTTTAAGTTATTGTAATTTTGTATTAAAGCTGTAAAGTAGAACAACTTTTTTATCGAAAGAATGTTGTTAATCTTTAAGGAATTATCTGTTATTGAGTTTTGTTTGCTCTTAAATATTATTTTTAATATTTTATTTTGTACTAATTCAATCCTATTTAGTTCTGATTTGTACGCGCCTCCCCAAGCAACGATACCGTAAGAGGTGACTGACTCAAATAGGGCATAATAAATAGTTAATAGTTGTTCTTTGTTTAATATATATTTTAATTTGGCAAAAACAAAGATTAAATATCTATTTCGCTTTATTAAATAATTAATTTGAAGATCCCATTTTAACTTGTAATCGATTAAAATGCCAAGATATTTAGTGCTTTCAACCCGTGTTATTGGAATACAGTTACATTTACTCTTAGAATCATGATTATGCATAAATATATTAATATTTGCAGGTACAGAATCTTTATAAACTCCAAAAGTTAGAAATACCGTTTTATTAATATTCACAGATAACTTGTTTTGACACATCCAAGTAAATATTTTATTTGCAATTAAATTTGCATTTAATTCAGCATCCTCCCAAGTATCGCCACTTATAAGAATGGTTGTATCGTCAGCATACGATATTATATTGTGAGGGGTTTTTTGGCTAAATTGTACAGCACTATATATTTCATTTATGTATATCAAAAATAATAAAGGTCCTAATACTGTCCCCTGAGGGACTCCAATATCCACAATCGTTTCACTACTAACAATACCATCTACCTTTACACATTGTGTTCTGCCAGTAAGATAATTCTTTATAAGATTCAAGGCGATTCCACGGATACCAATATCGCTTAATTTTTGTATTAGAATTTTGTGGTCAACCGTGTCAAAAGCCTTTGCTAAATCTAAAAATATTGCAGTAATTGGTTTACTATTATCAAGATTTTTATATATATATTCAGCAAAATGAGCTAATGCATCTTTTGTTGATTTTCCTTGGCGAAAGCCATATTGATTTTTATTTAACACGTTATATTTGTTAAGAAAGGAAAGTAATCTTTTATGCACTACTTTTTCAAATATTTTTGCTACATTAGAAACTAATGATATTGGCCTATAATTAAATTCAAAATACTTTTCTTTAGCTTTGTGAACTGGTATTATAATTGCTTTTTTACAATGATCAGGACAAACTCCTGTTTCTAAGCATATATTGATAATGCTAGCTAGAGGTTTTATAATGAAATTACTTAGTTTTTTTAATACGCTTGTTGGAATTTCATCTATTCCGGCTGCTGTATCATTTTTTAATAATTTTATTATTTTTTTTATTTCATCTGGATGAGTAGGAAATAAAAATATTGAATTTTTAATCAAGACCCTTTTTTTACCACATTTTTCACCTGTATATTTGATTTTATTTGCCATTTCTGTGCCTACACTATTAAAGTAAGTATTAAACTTATCAGCTATATCTTTTTTTTCTGTTACTTTTTCATTTCTTATGAGTAAGTAATCAATTGAGCTTTTTTTATTTTTCTTTTTATTAGAGTTTATTTTATTATTTATATAATTCCAAAATTGCTTATTAGATTTTAGATTGTTTAAGCAATTTCTTTCATAATTATATTTTGCGATTTTTAGTAGTTTATTTAATAATTTATTATATTTTACGTATAATGTATGACTTTTTTCATCATTAGGGTTTTTTCTCCAAAGATTGTAGAGCATTTCTTTTGTATTGCATGAAATAACTAGACCTTGCGTTATCCATTTACTTCTTTTAATATTATTATTAGTATTATTTTTTTTTCTTTTAACATTGGTTGCTCTGTGCATGATATATTGTATATTTTCAATAAATAGATTAGTCATTTCATTTGCATCATTCATATAATCAAATAGATTCCAATCAATTTTTTTAGCTATTTTATAAAGTTTTTCATAATTTAAAACGTTTGTGGTTACTTTATTAACAGAAATATTTTTTATTTTTAAACCAAAAGTAAGAAAAGTGCAATAATGATCTGAAATATTGTTTTTATATATGATGGTTGAGATATCATTTACTTTTTTACTGATTTTGCCGAAAATATGATCTATGCAAGTGCCTCCGTTCTTGTTTGCTCTTGTTATACCGTTAACATATGGCTTAAATTCATTAGCGTACTTAGAATTTATATATAGATCGAGGGGTTCTAAATTGTCTTTATTGCTTAGTAATACATTTTTTTGGCTAATATCAATATTTATGTCCCCAATAATAAAATGATTTTTTAATTTTTTATTTTTTAAAAGATAGCTATCTAAATCATTTATAAACTCTTTTTTATCCGTGCTCGGAGATCTATATATAGAAGTAAATGCGATTTTTATATTATTTTCACATGTAATGTCGGTATACAATGCACTTATTTTACCTATATTAACTATTACAGTAGATTCTTCTATATTTTCTTGAATGTATATAACAACCCCATCTGCTGGACTGGTTTCACCGCTACTATAATACATTTTATATCCATAAATTTTATATAGATCAGGCGCCTCTAATCTCCACGTTTCACTACATATAATAACGTGTGGTTTAAACGTCAATTGTTCAAGGAAAACACATAATTTCTCATATTTACTATTTAGGCTTTGTATGTTTAAATGCAACAGTAGAAAATCTTCATTTTTAGTACATTCTAACAGCTTTTCGAAATTGTTAATTTCAAACTCATTGCAGTGCATTTTTATTTATTTAAAGGGTTACAAGGATAATTAGTTTTATCAATAACTTTTTCCCTTAATCTTATGTATGATTCGCATGCAGGATCATCAGCACTATGTTTCTCATTTCGTTTCACTTTTAGATTAAATTTTTCATTTGCATAGACGCAATTGACGCATTTTTTTCATCCTTGTTATTGCAGTTACTAGCAAGATGATTGCCAGCACATAAATAGCATTTTTCAGTATTCTTAAATTTTTTTTCACTGTGATTATAGCCGGCGCATTTCTTACATCTGTTTATATTGTAGTCGTCGTAAACATGACACCTTTCATGTCCCACATAAATTTGTTTATTTTTCATTACGTTTTCGTATGTATGAGGATCAACTTGTATTATTACTGTTGTAGTATTTTTCTTTTTAGTTCTGTAAGTGTGTATTATATTTACAGTACTGCCTTCCATTAAATTATTTCTTTTTTTATATCGTTAATAAAGCAGTTTTCATCATCCCACATGTCTTCGATTCCAACAATTTAATTGAAACATTATTTTCATAAATACTTAGGACCTTAACTAATGCACCTTGGTACATACCTAACGCAGATATTCATCGCGACCTTGACATCGATACTATTGATGAAACAATACAAAGCGCTAGCAGAAGACACATAAATAGATTATTAACGCACACAAATCCTATGATGAGAAGACTACCAAATAAAGAAAAATCTACCCAAAGTCGGCTTAACCGTCAAACACCAACAGATCTTGCAAAATACTTGTAATCAATTGTCAACTAATCGTATATGTGATTGTTTGTTATCCACTTGTTTTTAAATAATATGTATATATTTCTTCTAAATGAGCTTGGGGGCATTGGCCCTTCAATATCACTCTCATTCCATCTTTTTGTAAAACAAATTACTTATTGTCTAACGACAGGTGTAATATTTTATGGAAGAAATAAAAAAAAAAAAAAACTTTCATTCGAATCATTTGAAATTTCTGTATACAATACATTTCTGTATCACAATACAAATACAAAAAATTCAAAAAAAGTTGTACACATAAAATGAATGTCGATTCGAAACTTACTTTAATCTAACAATCGAGCAAGTTTTGTTTTGGACAATATTTTGATTTTTTCTTTTTTTTATATGAAGAAAATATTTAAAAGAAATTTTTTTTTGCTAAAAACCTTCCCCTAGTGGATCCCTATAATATGAAAAAAGAACGAATAAAATTGGCCTCGTATCGGCCCAAAAAAATGCGGACGAACGAACATCATTTCATTTTTATATATATAGATATACATATATATGTACATATATTTATCTATACTATCCAACGTTAATCACATAAAAATAGGTACCAAGTAGCGAAGCAAAGAGAATTAAGATTTACTGTAGAAAATATAATTTATTACATTTAAAAAAAATGCAGGTGAAAGCAAAATATTTTTTTTTACATATTTTTCAGGCGATAAATTTTAACTACTTCAAAATCGTCAACTATTTGAACAATGTCAAAGTTTTCAGTTCATTTAAGGAATCTTCATTTACAATTGAATTAATAAAAATACATGACTACATTGTTCAAATACCCTTTTAGGCTAATAGAATAAGCTCAATTTTTATTACCTTGCAACACACGTAATTATGTTTCGCCAGATTAATTTTAGTTTGGTTTTTTTTTTTTTCCGTTTTTTCGGCGCGTTTTTGTTGTAGTAGTTTAGTTTGATGATGCGACGTGTCATACTCTCAATACTCTAAGTTAGATAGCACACGCGAATTTCTCTATTCAATGAAAGGAAAAATCAGAATAAATAAAATAAAAATAAAAACATAGCATTTGGTCATACCCTACGAATCGCGCATACATGGGCGACCGCTTTTTGTGCCGCCCTAACTTGATGTTGATTTCTAGCACCGAATGCACTTTTAGCTGCCTTTGCCTCCCATTCCGACTTGTCCTTCATTGAAGGCCATAAATCTCCACCTTTTTTTTGGCCACTCCGGTCACTTTAATGCCTAGATTTTCGCGCTTAACCTGATCGCGTGCATTGTTGAGCCACAACATATATGCGGCAACAGGACGCTTTGGTTTGCCAGACATTTAAATTTTTTATTGCGTTCGCGAGTTTATATGAAAAATATAACTAAAATTTGCACAATGTTAAGCACTTTTAATTATCTAAAGTCACAATTTGCCTAATTTCGTTAAAATTGTAAAACGACCACAAAACAAACACCTTGTCGGTTCACTTTCCACTCACTTGTCACACGCCGTCGACACATGTGAAAAGGAAATGGGTCGAGGTCAGCCATTAAGGAAATTAGGGATTAAGAAACAAAAACAAAAATACCCTACAGGAATGATATATATGGGTTCCACATTCCAGGGATAGTTTGCGTAAAATAACGCAAACTATTAGTTTTTTCTAATGGCCTCTGGACACGGGCAAGCATGCTTGACTGAGCTTTGTGTGTGTTAGTGCAGTCGGGTGTCGTCGTGTCACACATACTTGTTGTCGGTAAAAATCAAAAATTTTTGATATTAGCGTCAAGCACCCGACACGCACACATATAAAGTTCTTGTCAACAATGCTTGATCGTGTCCAGAGGCCATAACATCATGCACTTATGTATGCAAATGATACGAAAAATTATATCTATATATATATATAATTTTTTTTCTTTTCTTCTTTTGCTTATCATTTTGTTCTTATTATATCCAAATATAATAAGAACAAAAAGAAAAAAAATATATATCATGCACACCACGGGAGGACACCTTGTACTTGGTTACGATCCACACATAGCCAAGACACGATCCTCCCATGCGGCGAATATTGCAATGTCCATTAGTATGTACTCACCCCCTCGCGGTGAACATACAAATTAAAATGACATTAATATGTGATTGTACCCAATTAGGTACATTTTTTGTTTTGGGTGGCAGGGTGTCTCATAGGGCTATGAAAATTGCTCATAGCCAAATAATAACAAAAAAAAAACTAAAATGCCTATGCATATTTAGTTAACAAAAATATATATATTATTTTCCTTTGTCTTCTCCTTCGCTGTGATCAGCACTACACTGACCAGCCAAATGCACCACAACCAATTATAAAGCCGTGTACACACTACACATTTTCAGTTAAAAAAAAAAAAAAATTTTTAATTCAAAATCCTTTTGTTTGTAAAAAACAAAACAAAGGACTGAGTCTAGAGCGGAAACTAGGCCTTTTCGCCTAGACAAGCAGAACGGAAACTAGGCCTTTCCGCCTGAAGATAGGGGATTGGAGACGAGGCCTCTTCAACCCCAGCCGTAGCATGAACAGTGGCGTGCGCGTGGATCGGAAACCAGGCCTTTTCGACCACGTGCGCAACCAACGATAATGCGCCAAAATAAAAGGACGGGCGACAATACACTGGCGACTAGGCCTCGCCAGGTATCACGGCCCTAAATGATTTGAACATAACGAATCAATACATTTTAATATAATAAATTTTACTTTTGTGTGCAATAATCCACGTACATAAAATTACATATCTTTGCAGCATTTCAGACGGCACCAGCCGCCTCCGATGTCTCACCAATTTTCCGAACGTTGGCTGACACCTCCGTCCTAAAATAATCATTGCTTATCGCAAGGGGGCCGGCATGTTTAGGCCGCACCCTAATATTAAATATAAATTTTTAGCCACCCTAATGGTAACTGCGCCTACCGTTCCGACTGTTGCTAACCACCGTTTCCAGTCGCTGCAACGTGAAGGCCGTTAACCCTGGCATTTCCCCGCCGAACAATTAAAACGTTTACCGTGTTAAACGTTGTTCGGCGAGGTTACTTTCACTTTAACTTTACCTATAACTTCCACTTCGATTGTACAATCAGGAGAAAACGGACGCGTCAGCCAACCAACAGGTAATATGTCGTAAACAACTAATTATATTAACCTATGTAATTATATTAATCTATGTACAATAATACGTAGCAACGTATTGCACATCTATGTATATCTATATATATATACTGAAATAAACTTAGAGAATATACACTGACACGCTGTGCTTTCTGTTTTTTTATATAAAATATTTCATCGGAGCGACCGTGGAGGCCCACAGTTCAAACCGCCCATTGCGTCGCATCCGAGCGAATACAGTTACTTTTGCGCCACCTTGTATCATTATATCATAACCTCAACCTTCATATCAAGAAAGGTGAGGTTCTTACTCATTTAAAGTTTGAGAATAGGTTAAAATCGTTTCGACCCTAAGGCCTCTAATCATTCGCTTTACCAGATAAGATTATTTTATATAATTTTTAAATGCACCAGCTATCCTGAGGGAAACTTCGGAGGGAACCAGCTACTAGATGGTTCGATTGGTCTTTCGCCCCTATACTCAATTCTGACAATCGATTTGCACGTCAGAACTGTTTCGGTCTTCCATCAGGGTTTCCCCTGACTTCAACCTGATCAAGTATAGTTCACCATCTTTCGGGTCACAGCATATACGCTCAAGGTACGCTCCAGTTAGAGGTATAAATAATAATAAATTATCATTATACATAACTATATGGAACGCCCCGGGATTGAATTAATTGACTATTTAAGAAAATAGACTAAAAATTAATCCCATTATATTTTTAAGTTAAGTTAATTATGCCATTAAGTTTAATATAACTCAATGACTTGCATGTATGTTAGACACCTTGATCCGTGTTTCAAGACGGGTCCCGAAGGTATCCTGAATCTTTCGCATTGTTAATCATATAAAAGCGTACAAATAAATATTAATATCATAGATATTAAATTTTTTGTAAAATTCAAAAAATGAATTTTAGCATTATACCTATATAATAAAACTAGCGTACCCTCCCCCGCTTCGCTAGGCGATAAATTCAATGATTTGCTAAAAGAGAATAAAATTAATACAAAACAAAGCAAATTCTTTGATACAATTTCATTCGAACTTTATTGTAACACTTTTTGGTAGACAACGTTTTTGGTTTTTCCATCTTTCGCGTAAATGAATAATGACGATGGTTTTCCTACTCGTGAGCAAGCTACATACGTTTGTCCATGAGAAAAAATTGGGTATTCTAAATTAATACTTCACATTTGTAGAGACTGTCCTTGCGCCTAATTAATTGTCATAGCGAAGGCAAGGCGAATAGGAAACTGCAAACGTTTGTAATCAAATGGTAAACCGGTCGGAATCAGTGGTCTTCTCCTTTGTACTTCCCTTTCAAAATTGTTGCTTCGATAACGTTACCCATTACCTTCTTCACAGCAAGTCTGGTACCGTTGCAAAGTCGTGGCACATTAATGTTGCGCAGCATAATAATCGGTGCTGCAATTTTTAATCGTAAATTATAAGGTAGTAGGCCTGGCAAATCGAGTGAGTTTAAGAATTCAGTTGGATAATTTACGACATCATCTTGATCAGTAATAGAGTCCATTGACTTATATGCAACTATGTTACCAGGTATTTGATCCAAAATAGCTGCATTTATATCATTGACGTCCTTATTTTTCCCAGCTAAAATTGCTCTTTCGCTGAGCCAATCATGGTTTTTGTAATGTTGAACTATGTTTGGAAATACACTCTATATCAATGCCTCTTTAGACTGTGCAAAGTGCAGAAATTGTTAGGCAATATAATCATTCCTGTTGGATCGACAGACATTTGGCCATTTCCGATTTTCAGTAATTGGTGTGAAAATTCAGCTGCTGATGGATCGTTCTGTAGTTGAACATTTACGTTTGTAGCAAGTGTAAGCGTGTTTACATGTATCCATAAATACGATGATTTTAAGCATGCAGCCGTAGATTTTGGGATCACAGGTAATGTTCGCCTGAAATCTCCAGCCAATAAAATCATGGCACCTCCAAAGACTGTTTGGCTTCCTCGTAGACCTTTCAAAGTTCTATCAAGTGCTTCCAATGGTTTCCCGTGTGCCATAGTACACTCGTCCCATACGATGATCTTACATACTTTAAGAACTTTTGCCATTCCAGATGTTTTCGAAATATTACATGTTGGTGTTTCATTTACCTGCATATTCAAAGGCAACTTTAATGCAAAATGTGCTGTGCGACCGCCTTCCAGTAATGTAGCCGCAGTTCCGGAAGAAGCGAGTGCCAATGCAACGTTATTATCTGATCGAATTGTTGCTAATATCAATGAAATCAAAAAGATCTTTCCTGTTCCCCCAGGAGCATCCAAGAAAAACAATCCACCAGTTCCATGGCTAACATTATTCATGATTGTATCATAAACATGTTGTTGTTTATGTTTACTCTCCGTCGAAAAAAATTTGCAACTTAGCAACACGACACAAATCGTTTCACAATAACGAAAAATTCGCATTTTTATTCAAAAAAAGTTGTACCTTCATATAAAATGAATGTTAATTCGAAACTTAATCTAAGAATCGAGCAAGTTCTGCGGCAATTTTCACTAAAAACACAATTTGTACAATATTTTCTTTTTTTCTTTTTTTTATATGAAGAAAATATTAAAAAAAAAATTTTTTTGCTAAAAACCTTCCCCTAGTGGATCCCTATAATATGAAAAAAGAACGAATAAAATTGGCCTCTTATCGGCCCAAAAAAATGCGTACAAACGAACATCATTTCATTTTTATATATATAGATCTATCAACACTTTATCAAATCTTTAGTATTTAATCTATGCTAATATGCTTAAAAAGCAAATTAATTTAAATAATCTTAATACCACCAATGATCTTTTGATAAATACTTTATTATGTTTGTTGACAAATGATATTTAAAGTTTGTAATTATTGGAATTAATACGCTACATTCACCGCCACGACAACAACAATACAAGCAGCAGCTATAGGTGCTCCGTTATATGAGCGGTGCTGCCATGCTGCCAGGCCAGCAAGCCGCTGAAAACGGTGGTAGTTTTTTTTCGCTGCCGTCGTTAACTGCGAGCGCCGTCTTTGCGCCAACGTATTCAATAAAGGGCCAAACACACGCTACACTAGGTAATTCTGGCGGGCCGTTTACATCGTCGTCCCTGTTTTTAATAATTATAACAGTATTGTTAATGGTCCTATGCCAACAAATGACTTAAACAATTTTTCATTTTTAAACAATTCTGCAACAGTACCACGGAAGTTGCAAGATTTACCCGAATTTAGCGGCGAGCCAGAGGACTGGCCAATTTTTTATACAGCCTAAATCCAATCGACTTCAATGTAAAACTACACTAATCTGGAAAATAATCAGCGGTTGCAGAAAGCTGTTAAAGGAGAAGCGCGGGAAGTGATTAAATCGCTTTTAATTCATCCAGACAATGCCAGCACCGCCATAGAGCAACTCCGTTTTCGCTTTGGCCGAGCCGAACAATTAATTCAGAGTCAGCTATGTCAAGCGAGGGATTTGCCTAATATTTCGGAGAATGCATTGTCCAAACTGGTACCCTTTGCCACTAAAGTGAGAAACCTAGCAACATTCTTACAATCAGCGAATGGACTACAACACATCGCCAATCCTACGCTATTAGAGGAACTATTAGTTAAGCTTCCTATAAGTAAGCAACCGGAAAGGGCAGAGTCGCCGCCTCAATACAGCCGTATCCGACAATTGTACATTTTAGCGCTTGGGTAAGTGAACTTGCTAATCTGATATGTGCAGTGCAAGACATCGACAATAAAAATCAAAAGCGTCGTGCGGTGTTACATACATCCGAAAAACAGTGTCCAGGTTATGCAGGTGTAACTCCCGTTAAGTGTCCATTATGCCAGGAGCAACATAAACTGCAAGACTGCCGTCGTTTTTTAAATGCTGCAGTGTCTAATAGATGGGAGTTCGCGAAGAAACATCGCGCTTGTTTTTTATGCTTGAACGTGGGCCATAACACGCGTAACTGTTACCGTAAAAAGCTTTGTTTAGAAGAAGGATGCCAGCGTAGACACCACAGTTTATTGCATGAGGTCAATGCTATTACGCCGACCTTAAGTTTATTAAAGGAAGAACAAGGTGACGTACGAGGAAACGTGTTGAGCTGCGCAAACGTTAGCAGCAATAAACCCAAGCTGCTCTTTCGTGTGCTGCCGGTAATCTTGTATGGCGATAATAAGCACATCGATACGTACGTCCTATTAGATGAAGGTTCTTCAATTACGATGTTAGACAGTGATTTGGCCAAGGAGTTAGGAATACGCGGTCGTCGACATTTGTTAGATATGGGAGCGTGTCATTATTCTGTATTACAAAATTCTGGGTGACAAAATTCTGTAATTTGCAAAAAAATTCTGCTTTTTAAAATTCTGCTTTCTAAAATTCTGCTTTTTCAAAATTCTGCATGTTTAATGCGAAAAATTCTGCTTTATTCAAGTTTTGTGATTTTCGTCATACAAGAAGTAGCGTTGGTGCTTCGATTTATAAATCGCTGCCGTAAACGGGAGCTAAAATATCTGGAATATGGACTGCTAGTGAACTGTGGCGTTAAAAGGGTTCCTCGACATTCATTAAAAGAAAGAGGGCCACGTGAGCATGTCTTACAAAGCTTTCTGATAGAAGCGGAAAACATAGTAAACTCACGCCCATTGACGCATCTGCCCATCTCTTCCGACGAAGACGAACCATTAACGCCTAACCACTTCCTGATTGGCGTGGGTAATATCCCCAGCGGCCAACTCTCCTGGTGAAAAGATACCTTTATTACGCAAGCAATGGCTCATTGCACGAAGCCTAAGAGATGCATTTTGGAAGCGATGGGTACTGGAGTATCTACCAACGCTAACCCGAAAAGTTAAGTGGTGTGAACGAACCGCGCCTCTTAAAGAAGGTGATGTAGTATTTATTTGCGATCCGAATGTGCCAAGGATTCAGTGGCGACGTGGTATTGTTGAGCGTGTGTACACTGGCGCAGATGGTGTGGCTCGGCGTGCGGACGTGCGTACGGTTGGCGGACTTCTGCAACGAGCGGTATCTAAATTGGCAGTCCTGGATCTGGAAAGTGGTGAAGCGGTTCGCTCCACGGGGGTGGGGGTGTTGACAAATGATATTTAAAGTTTGTAATTATTGGAATTAATACTATTTAGTACAGCTCTGCTTGTGAGCCAAAGTTGCGCACTCATTCTTCTTCGTATTCCTTTTATTTCTATTTTTCATTTGCATTTGTAAGAATGACGTTCAGTCGAGGAAGAAAGGGTGCAAAACTGCGGTAAGTTTCTATATTAATAAAATATAGAATGTACAACATTGAATTCATTTTCAGAATAAACCATTCCTTGCCATATGCGTTAAAAGCAAACCCTTTCAACTCAGCGCCGAGTCGTAGCCGCGATAGTGTTAATAGATTACAATGTCCTTATATGAAAAAATGCACATTATTTTTATTATTTAATGATGAATTTTTCATAATGGATATTCAGGTTCATCGGGCTTAACCTCTAAGCAGTTCACGTACTATTTAACTCTCTATTCAGAGGTCTTTTCAGCTTTCCCTCACGGTACTTGTTTACATGGTTATATTTAGTTTTAGATGGAGTTTACCACCCACTTAGTGCTGCACTATGGAAATATCTTTCTAGTAATTATTAACGTTATACGGGCCTGGCACTCTCTATGGGTAAAAGGCCTCATTTAAGAAGGACTTAAATCGTTAATTTCTCATCTATACTAATATTATAAAGAGGAAAACTTTGTTTGTTTGTTTGTTTGTAACGAATAGGCTCAAAAACTACTGGGCCGATTTTAAAAATTCTTTCACCATTCGAAAACTACATTATCCACGAATAACATGGATTACATTTTATTTTGGACAAAAATAGGGTTCCGTAAGATATTTGGATTTTTCGGACACAAACTGAAAAAAATCTTATATTATAAATATAAAATAAAGTCAACTTTTTGTGTGTGTTCGCTAACCGGCCGTGTCTGGACCGAATTAAACCAAACTTACACACATTGTTAAGAAGTTATTGAAGATGGTTTCCGTATAGTTTGGATACCTATTGGTGGATAGGGCTCGAGATATAGGTCAAAACGTGGACCCGGGTAACCTTCGGATGTGTATGTACAATATGGGTATCAAATTGAAGCTGTTGGTGAATGCTTTAGTTCAGAGTATTTCCATCCGCTCCGTGACTAGGGTCTCGAGATAGAGACCAAAACGTGGACCCGGGTAACCTTTGGTTGTGTATGTACAATATGGGTATCAAATGAAAGCTGTTGATAAGTGCTTTAATACGGGGTAATTTTCATACCTATTGATGACTAGGGTCTGGAAATATATGCCAAAACGTGGACCCGCCGTGTCTTTGCACCGAATTAAACCAAACTTACACACATTGTTTAGGAGGTATTGAAGGTGGTTTCCGTATAGTTTGGCTACCTATTGGTAGATAGGGTCTCGAGATATAGATCAAAACGTGGACCCGGGTAACCTTCGGATGTGTATGTACAATATGGGTATCAAATGGAAGCTGTTGGTGAATGCTTTAGTTCAGAGTATTTCCATCCGCTCCGTGACTAGGGTCTCGAGATAGAGACCAAAACGTGGACCCTAGAATGTGTTTGTACAATATGGATATCAAATGAAAGCTGTTGATAAGTGCTTTAATACGGGGTAATTTTCATACCTATTGATGACTAGGGTCTCGAAATATATGCCAAAACGTGGACCCGCCGTGTCTTTGAACCGAATGAAACCAAACTTACACACATTGTTAAGTAGGTATTGAAGATGATTTCCGTATAGGTTGAATACCTATTGGTAGATAGGGTCTCGAGATATAGGTCAAAACGTGGACCCGGGTAACCTTCGGACGTGTATGTACAATATGGGTATCAAATGGAAGCTGTTTGTGAATGCTTTAGTTCAGAGTATTTCCATCCGCTCCGTGACTAGGGTCTCGAGATAGAGACCAAAACGTGGACCCTAGAATGTGTTTGTACAATATGGATATCAAATGAAAGCTGTTGATAAGTGCTTTAATACGGGGTAATTTTCATACCTATTGATGACTAGGGTCTCGAAATATATGCCAAAACGTGGACCCGCCGTGTCTTTGAACCGAATTAAACCAAACTTACACACATTGTTAAGTAGGTATTGAAGATAGGGTCTCGAGATATAGGTCAAAATGTGGACCCGGGTAACCCTAGGATGTGTTTGTACAATATGGGTAGCAAATGGAAGCTGCTGATGAGTCTATAGTATAGAGTATTTTTAATGCCCCTCCGTAACTAGGGTCCCGAGATATAGACCAAAACGTGGACCTGGATAACCCTAGGATGTGTTTGAACCGGTACCTTACCTGAATATAGGTGACCACCACAATCAAATTTTAAAAAAGTACAGAAAGGGCTATTGTGACATCTTTAGAAAGTATGTTGAATGAAAAAAATCAACTAATTCAACTGTTTAAACATTTTACGAGTTCTATAAAGAAAACTTAATATGAAAAATTTCTTGCGATATAAAACAAACATTTTATGTATGGTGGTGCGAAGCCCACTGGGTGATGCTAGTCTACATATATAAAAATGAAATGATGTTCGTTCGTACGCATTTTTTTGGGCCGATACGAGGCCAAGTTTATTCGTTCTTTTTTTATGTTGTAGGGAACCACTAGGGGAAGGTTTTTAGCAAAAAAAATTTTTTTTTTAATAATTTCTTCATATAAGAAAAAGAAAAAATCAAAATATTGTACAAATTGTGTTTTTAATGAAAATTCATTTTCTGTGTACAACTTTTTTTGAATAAATATACGAAGTTTTCGTTATTGTGAAACAATTTGTGTCGTGTTGCTAAGTTGCAAACTTTTTTCGACGGAGAGTAAACATAAACACAGAGGTTTGTATGCTCTTTATGAAGAGAAATGCTTCAGTACACATACTCGAACGCCGAACTACTGATTTGTGTTCTGTGTGCAGGGCATTTGTAAGAGCAACAAGTGTGTTAACCAAGGATAATAGATTTACCAAGGTTTGTCAGACAAGAAACAGTTATCCTGCTCTCAGAGAATTTGACAGAAGTTGTTTTTGGGTTTACGTCAAACTAGGCAAGGATAAAAGATTTACCAAGGTTTGCCAGACAAGAGAACAGTTATTCGCCTCTCAGAGATTTGACAGAAGTTGTTTTTGGGTTTACGTTAAACGAGATAAAAAAACGAATTGAAAAAAATAACATTACATTTTCGGAATGGCAGATTTATATAAAGATGTGGATTTATTTACCGAAGAGGATGAACACATGAATACACAAAATTCAGATAACTCCAACGATATGAGCGTGTTTGAAGACGTGGGAATTCAGATCGATGAGGACAATGTGATTGTTGTTTCAGACGAAAACTCAACGAACAACGAGTCAAAGACGGAATTGTTCATCACGGAACGAAAACACAATCCGAAATTCTCAATCGAGAACTGGAGCGTGAATACCATTATGATTGTAATGAACTAAACACATTTGTAACATCAAATATAACGAAATTGAATGACCAACAGCAACATGTTTATGATACAATCATGAATAATGTTAGCCATGGAACTGGTGGATTGTTTTTCTTGGATGCTCCTGGGGGAACAGGAAAGATCTTTTTGATTTCATTGATATTAGCAACAATTCGATCAGATAATAACGTTGCATTGGCACTCGCTTCTTCCGGAATTGCGGCTACATTACTGGAAGGCGGTCGCACAGCACATTCTACATTAAAGTTGCCTTTGAATATGCAGGTAAATGAAACACCAACATGTAATATTTCGAAAACATCTGGAATGGCAAAAGTTCTTAAAGTATGTAAGCTCATCGTATGGGACGAGTGTACTATGGCACACAAGAAACCATTGGAAGCACTTGATAGTACTTTGAAAGATCTACGAGGAAGCCAAACAGTCTTTGGAGGTGCCAAGATTTTATTGGCTGGAGACTTCAGGCAAACATTACCTGTGATCCCAAAACCTACGGTTGCAGATGAAATCAATGCATGCTTAAAATCATCGTATTTATGGAGACGTAAACACGCTTACACTTGCTACAAACGTACGTGTTCAACTACAGAACGATCCGTCAGCAGCTGAATTTTCACACCAATTACTGAAAATCGGAAATGGCCAAATGTCTGTCGATCCAACAGGAATGATTATATTGCCTAACAATTTGCACAGTCTAAAGAGGCATTGATATAGAGTGTATTTCCAAACATAGTTCAACATTACAAAAACCATGATTGGCTCAGCGAAAGAGCAATTTTAGCTGGGAAAAATAAGGGCGTCAATGATATAAATGCAGCTATTTTGGATCAAATACCTGGTAACATAGTTGCATATAAGTAATTACTGATCAAGACGATGTCGTAAATTATCCAACTGAATTCTTAAACTCACTCGATTTGCCAGGTCTACCACCTCATAATTTACGATTAAAAATTGGAGCACTAATTACACTGAATAACAACCCAAAAATATCTTGTTTGATGATTGCATTTTCTAAAGCAGTTTTTCATGCTGATTACAAATCTGAAAACCGTTTTTCTCTATCACGTCAGGTTTTTAAGATATTAACATAAACATACATTTTTTAATCCCTTATTGTTACGAATGAAAAAGTTATTATGCCTCCACTTCATATAAAGCTGGGGCTCATGAAAAACTTCGTGAAGGCACTAGACAAAACCTCAGATGCTTTTCGGTACCTATGCAACAATTTTCCAGAGTTGAGTTATGCGAAAGTGAAAGAAGGTGTATTCATAGGTCCACAAATAAGGAAGATCATAGCAGACAGTCACTTCGAAGATTTACTTAGCAGAACTGAAAAAAAGCATGGTTGGCATTTAAGTCTGTTGTAGCCAATTTCCTTGGAAATAATAAATCTCCTGACTATGTAAATATTGTGCAGAAGTGCATTAGTGCGTACAAGTTAATGGGTTGTAACATGTCCCTCAAGATTCATCTCCTCGACTCACATCTCGACTTCTTTCCAAAAAACCTAGGTTCTGTTAGTGATGAACATGGTGAACGTTTCCATCAGGACATCTCGGTGATGGAGTCACGCTATCAAAGTCGATGGAGTGCAGCAATGTTAGCCGACTATTGCTGGATGCTTTAGCGCAACATGCCAAATTGTCAGCACAAACGCAAGTCTACAGCCGAGAAATTCAAACCAAACTAACTTTTAATTTAAGGAACTTTACGTTATACCTATGTATTTTACAAGTGTATTATATCTTAAACTATGTGTATTTATGTTAAGTAGTACTCTATTCAGCGATATATGCTCTACTATGACTTGCCTGCGAGTTGTTTGCTTTGATACAATATTAAACATATATAAATGGTCAATGCCAAATATCTCAACAACGGTGGGTGATAGAGACAAACGGTTTCTATATTTGTAATCAGCATGTCTTACTTGTCTTAAAACAAGTGTTGGTTTCCAAGATATTTTCCGAAAGTCTTTTTTTGTTGATCAGTGTTATTATACTGCGCAACATTAATGTGCCACGACTTTCCAACGGTACCAGACTCACTGTGAAGAAGCTAATGGGTAACGTTATCGAAGCAACAATTTTGAAAGGGAAGTACAAAGGAGAAGACGTTTTGATACCCTGAATTCCACTGATTCCGACGGATTTACCATTCGATTTCAAACGTTTGCAGTTCCCTATTCGCCTTGCCTTCGCTATGACAATTAATAAGGCGCAAGGACAGTCTCTACAAATGTGCGGTATTAATTTAGAATACCCAATTTTTTCTCATGGACAATTGTATGTAGCTTGCTCACGCATAAGCAAACCATCGTCATTATTCGCGCGAAAGATGAAAAAACCAAAAACGTTGTCTACCAAAAAGTGTTACAATAAAGTTCGAATGAAATTGTATCAAAGAATTTGCTTTGTTTCGTATTAATTTTATTCTCTTTCAGCAAATCATTGAATTTATCGAAGCGGGCGAGGGTACGCTAGTACTAGATATTAAGATATTCCACACACTGCATCTCACATTTGGCATATAGACAAACTGACTTAGTGCTGAACTATTTTCTTTTCGCTCGCCGCTACTAAGAAAATCCTTGTTAGTTTCTTTTCCTCCCCTCATTAATATGCTTAAATTCAGGGGTAATCCCAACTAGGATTGAGTTGAGGTTGTTTTAATACTATTATTTTATTTTTATCTTCTCACAATTTAATAAAAATTTATCAAATTTTCATTTCTATTTTTTTGGAGTTTACTCCTTAAGAAACGATATATAATATAAGGCCCACGGTATGAAAAAAATATGGGTAGTAAAATCTGGCGTACGCTGACGGAAGTGACGCATTGCCCTTTCTCTATGCCCCTTTTCTCTTTTGGTTTGTGTTTTTGATGGTTTATTTAGTTGGTAAGTGTTTATTTTAAATTTTTCACAAACCACCACTTTGAATATTTGAATATTATCTGCGCAGCGCAATAGTGCAACAACAAACCATGCAGCAGCTACCCAGTGTTTTTGCTACTACATTTCACCTTAAACTGTGCATGTGTAATTGTGCCTGCGAATGTTTTGTTACAATGGAGAAACTACTCAGAGTGTTTCGCTGCTACATTTGACATCAAACTGAGGCTCATCATCATAAATGTGTGGCTTACAAAGTATATTCACTAATTTTGCTAATAGCAAAATTGCATAGTTGGAAACATAAAACGCCTCTGTTAGCTATCCTACATAAAAGTAAATTTTGGTAACTGTGCATGTTAATTATTAATTGCGCAGTTACCGTGTAAAGCAAATTAAACTTAAGAACAGCCATTTTTCATACGCCGCCGGCCAAGGCATCCACACCAGATCAGCAATAGAAACTTGGTTAAGAATTTCCGCTAGCTAAGCTACGAACCATTTCTGGTTCCATTTTGCAAAGACCCTACTACAGTGCACATCAAACAGTGGACGAGTAGGTAGCAGCACAACGTACCGGAAATTTTACCCAATGCACGTTTTAAATGAGTTTCTGCAGAGAATGTTAATTAACATGCAAGAGAATTTTGCATTCTGTTGCATATAATTAACATTATCTGCTGCTACAAACCTTTTAAATCTGAATTTTACTAAAAATAGTTAACAGTAACATTTGCGCCTTCTCATCTCATTAAGGGGGAACACCACTGTGATTTTTCGTTCTTAAGAAGTAAACTCCAGTCGCGTGTCGGAGCTGACACACACACCTCTTTTTTTTTTAAATAGACTTTTAATACGTTCACATATAAGTAGATGATCTACTTTTTCGTGCTTTACTCCCAATCCGTAATTAAAAATTTCTCCCAAAATCTGAGATTATAAAATAATCCTGGATAATAACCATACTGTGTTTTTTGTGTAATAGATCATTATTTCTACGAGTGTAAAGAAAAACGTTAAAGTAAAAATTAAATAAAATAGATGCCGGCATAGAAAACAGGTTTGTAGACATAATTCTAATAAAATGTTTATTAAGTATTATTAACCGTACATTCATTTAACAGAAAAAAGCGTATGTCCATAAACGTGAGTCCTCTTATTACTTACTATAAAATGTAATATCGAATTTCGAATGCGTATCCAACTGTTTATTATTACCAGCCAATTGCACAATTAAATTAGCTATTCCTTCTCCTTGTAGTTTATTCATATCCTTAATAATTTTATTTTTTTATTTTTTTATTTCCATTATAAATTACGATCTGTTAATATTAACAATAAGTAATTGGTGTTAGGGTTTGGAATTAAAATGTCCCTTCCCTTTGAAAGAGAACATTATTGACTTTGGTGGTATTTAGTTACAATTTTACTAATACATAGTATTCTATAATTTTATATTATTATATTTTATTTTATATCACAGTACGGGCAAGATCTGTGGGTGTTTTGCGCTTTAGTCTTCTTGGTTTAAGTTCCATTTCCGGTATCAGTCTCATCTCGTGGTTTTTGTGCTCTAATAGTCGCAAGATGTGCTTACTGCTGCTTCTTTTTACTGCTTCAGTGACAGTGTCTATGCCGAGGTCGCGGTGAATATCGTCATTTTTTATGTACCAATTTGCGTTTGTGATGGTCCTTAGCATCTTAGATTGACTTCTCTGAATGATTTGTAGGTTTGATTTACTGGCAGTCCCCCAAATTTCTAGTCCGTAGGTCCATGTCGGTCTGATTATTGATTTGTATATCATTTGTTTATTAAGTAAGCTTAGGGTCGATTGTTTTCCTAGAAGCCAGTAGAGTTGTCGGAATTTGTTTTTCATCTCGTTTCTCTTGTTTAGTATGTGTTTTTTCCATGTGAGTTTTGAGTCAATCGTTATGCCTAAGTATTTTGCACTTGAGTGTATTTTTATGTCTTCCCCGTTAATTTGGATTGGATATCTTGCAGATTTTCTCTTCGCGTATATTACATGTTGTGTTTTGTCTTTATTGACCTCAATGCCCCATTTTCCAAACCATTTTGTTGTAGCTGATAGCGTATCTTGCAGTGTTTTTGTTGCTGCTTCTTCACTGTGGTTAGCTGACATTAAAACTGTGTCGTCTGCAAATGTAGCTATCATTGATCCTCGAGTAGTTGGCGTTGGTATATCTGCTGTGTATACTAAGTATAGTATGGGGCCCAGTACGCTTCCTTGAGGTACTCCAGCAGACGCCGTCAAGATAACAGAGCACTCATCGTCATATTTTATGAAGAAGTGTCTATCAGTCATGTAGCTTTTAAGGATATTAAATATGTTAAGTGGTAAAATGGTTTTTAGTTTATATAGAAGTCCTTTGTGCCATACTCTGTCAAAAGCTTTCGCGATGTCCAAATACACGGCAATGCAATATTTCTTCTTATCGAAGTCGTCTGTAATTTTGTTGACTACTCTGTGAATCTGTTGCACAGTTGAATGTTGTTTTCGGAAACCGAACTGGTGTGAGGGGATAACGTCTTTTTGTTGTAGAATCGGGGCAATTCTGTCAAGCAGTATTTTTTCAAACAATTTAGAGAGGATGGGCAGCAAGCTAATTGGTCTGTACGAGCTAGCAACAGTGGCGTTCTTGTTTGGCTTGGGGATCGCTATAACTTGTGCAACTTTCCATGCTTTTGGGAAGTATTGTAACCTAATTATTCCGTTGAAGAGGTCTCGTATGTATTTTATTATAGTATCGGGTAGTTCCTTTAGTATTTTCCCATTTATTTGGTCATATCCCGGTGTCCTTTTGTCTTTAAGTTTCTTTATATAATATTTGATTTCTTCTTTTGTCGTGTTTTGTATTGTGTGGTCTGCATTCTCAATTGTGTTCGGCAGATCAATGTCTTTATTATCCATGCTATTTGTAAATATTGTTTTAAAGTGGTCAGCTAATGTTTCAGCCTTTTCTTTGCTTGTTCTAGCCCATGTGTTGGAGTTTGTTTTTATTGGAGGCTTGTGTATGGTTGTTTTAGTGAGTTTTTTAGTTGCTTTCCATAGGGAATAGTTGGTAGCTGTAGTTGTTTCGAGGCTGCTAAAGTACTTCTTCAGTTGGTTGTCATTATGTTCTTGGAGAATTTTTTTGAGTTCGTTTGATGATTTGTTTAGCTTAGCTTTATCGGCTGGGTGTTTGGAGCGTTGCCAGTATTTCCTGAGTTTGCGTTTTTGTTTGATTTTGTCTAAAATAAAAGCAGGGATTTTCTTTGTTATTAAGGTGTCTAATATTGGTGTCGATTGTGTTACTGCTTTTATTATGTTATCGTTTAAGTATACGATTGCACTGTCCAGTTCGGAGGAGGATTTCAAAGAGACTCGAGTTTCCATGTTTTCTTTTATGACATCACGAAATATATTCCAGTTCGTCTTATGGTTATATAGCGAGGTGATGGTTTTTCTAACAGGTCTATCCTGAAGCGTTATTATTAATGGTGAGTGGTCTGATGATAAGTCAAGGCATGATTTTATTGCAATGTTTTCGTGAGTCAGGTTTTTCGTAATACAGAAGTCGATTAAGTCAGGAAGTTTTTTATTGTCAGTTGGCCAATACGTCGGTTCTCCTGTGCTTAATATGCTGTTGTTATTTGCCTTAATGGCCTCATATAGGTGTCTTCCTTTCGTGGTGGTTATCCTAGATCCCCATGTTACGTGCTTAGCATTGTAGTCTCCCCCTGCTAGGTATCGATTTCCAACTGATTTAAGATAATCGAGGTATTGGTGTGTTGTATTATTATACTTGGGTGGACAATAAACAGTTGATATATTTATTGGGCCAGTCAAAGTGTTGATGCAGACTGTAGTCGCCTGTATATGTTCTGCTTTATAGCCATCCATTTCTACGCATTTTATTGCTCTTTTTATTATGATAGCTGTGCCTCCATGAGCTTTGTTGTCAGGGTGATTTGTATAATAAATATCGAAGTTTGGTATGTTTATATAGGTCTTTTCAGTGGCATGGGTTTCGGAAATGAGCATGATATCAATTGCATTGTCTGTTAAAAATATTTTCAATTCTAGTAAGTGGCGGTATAGTCCGTTAGCATTCCAGATAGCGATTATTAATTTATTGTTTATCAAGTTTAGTTACAAGCAAGGTTATGATATTCATCATGTTGGTCATTTGAGCAACTAGTTGTTTCATCATTTGTTTCAATTCTTGTAAGTCGTCTTGTTGTTGCGTCGGGTAAGTGTTAGTTGTGGGAGAATGCTGTTTATGGCTCGTTGATGAAGGCATATTTTTGATAAGTGCTTCTGCGTACGATATTTCTGGGACTATTTGTTTATTTGTGCCAGAGTTCTGATACTGATCTGTGGGTGGCGTTGGCGTTGCTGGTAGTTCTTTTTTACGGAGGGAGGGGAATTTTTGTATTTGTAGGGCTTTGTAGACCATGCATCCTTTATAATTTGCGGTGTGATTTTCGCCGCATAGGTCACATTTAATTTCATTTTTGTTGGAGGAGTGATGGATTTTGCAGTTAAGGGTGTTATGTTTACCAGCACATTTTACACATACTGGGTCTTTTGTGCAATAGTTCTTCGTGTGGCCATATTTTTGGCAGTTTGTGCATTGGGGGATTGTCCGCTTTTGGTGAGGTGGCTAAAACGTGACTCTGCAGTGTAGAACGATTACTATTTTGTAGATTTCCTTGTTATTGTCTTGCTGCTTTAGCTCTATAGCGAAAAGCGGGAGAGGTTGTTTTGTGTTACTGCGTTGAATGTTGTGTATGTTTAGCACTTCATGACCAAGTTCTGCTAGTTCCATTATGATTTCGTTTTTATCAGTTGCATGATGAACGTTGCGAAGTATTACTTTGAAGCCTCGTTGGTCTTTAGGTCTAAATGTGTAGAATTTCGTTTCTTTATCTTTTAATAGTTTCAGAATGTTTGTTTAGTGAATGCTTTCTTGTGGTTGGATTTTAATTTCATTTGTTGAGAGTGCTTTAAGTTCGTATTTTGTATCAGTTAGTGATTTAAGGGCTGTTGTTAATGCATGTACATTTTCAACGTTTTGCACATAGATGGGTGGTGGTTTAAGTTTGCGTTGTTCTGTTTGGATTTGTGGTTGTGTTTTCGGTTCTGTCCCACTGTCAGTATGTAGTTCATTCGTTTCAGCTTCTTGTGCTAGCAACTCAAAACGGTTGCTTGAATTAGGCTTGTCCAGCCAGTACTCTTTGAGTGTCTTTTGTGCTGTGTTTTGAGTTTTGTTTTTATGTTTTTTATTAGTGTTTATCTGTTCGTTTGAGTTGTTTGGGGACTGTCCGTCACGGTGTCGTTTTAGGTTTTCTTGCTTATTTGGTTCTTTGGGGCTAATGGTGTAAATATTTTGTACTTGCGATGTTGTGGAAGTTTTTGAAGTTACTGCCGAAGATGAAATCAGATGTGCCAGGGAACATACTGATGTTGTAGCTGCTGTGTTTGCTGTTGTTGTTGTGTTGGTTGTTGATGTCATTGTGGGAGGAAGAGTGGAGAGAGCGACCTGTTGGCTTAGTATTGTTAACAAAGTGGAGGAGGATGTACCGGTTGATGTTTTTGATATGTGCGGGAGAATTGGAGTTGATGGTGATGCGCACTGGGCACTCCAGGGAGTATTGATATTGATATCTCTATCAGGCGCGTTAAGGCAACTGTTACCTTGGGTGTGGCTTGGTGCGTGTGAATATGTGAAATATGCATTATTCACTTTTGTTTTTGTTTGAGGCTCTCGCCTTAGAGTTTGAGCGATATTCACGCTCATTTTTTTTTTTTTTTTTTTTTTTGGTGTTTTAAGAAATTAATGTGTTTTAGGAAATGTCAGTTGGCAACACTGAGTAAATTTGGTTTATGCAGAGGCCCAAAAAGCTTGCATATTTATAGGCCGAGCTTATTGTAGCTGGCTGGGTTCGATTTTTGGTTTATTGTTTTGACGCCTTTGTTTGATGTTTTTGTTATTGTTTTATTTTTCACTTTGCTCAAGTTCTGAGCGCCAAATTTTTAATAAGGAGAATTTACTTTTATTGCACACTATTTGTATGTTATTTTATACACCACCGATTAAGAAAATTTTCTTTAATCGGGTTTGCACAAATTTATATTTTTTTGCCACTTTATACTCAGGTAATTTTTCACATAAAAAATTCACTGATGGATTCACTTTCGGTTGGGTTAAGGGTTGCCAACTAAAAAACTAGTTTATTCATATCCTTAATAATAATTAAACAAACCAAAAGCTTCGAAATATTCCACCAAAATAATTTCTATGAAGAAAAACCTCTCTCAACAGCATTGACAGTCAATTGTATTGACAGGATTGTCAATTTTGCAGGTAATCTGCCATATGTGAACGGGTAGATTAATTTTGTGGATTTATTGCTAATTACTGCATATGTGAACGTAATTTTTGTTAGAGAACTACTGCAGTGGTAGAATTGTATGAAAGAAATATAGTTTGAATTCATCGAAGAGCGTCTGACGTATTCTTAAAAAGCTATTAGTTCTTCCATTTGTGGAACAACGTCAATAAGCACAAATAGGAGGACAAACTCGGTCAAACACCTAACAGAAGTTTACGTGCCAATTATTTCTTTATTTTTAATGGCAGACTACGTTCGTTGGTAGCATGCATGTTCAAATTAGTAGAAATGGGGAAAACTAGGTCCTAGTAATATTAAAAAATCTCACTTGACCGTGATTAAATATATGATTAGTATTGAGCCACTAAGGCCTCTTCTTTTCGCGTACCCAAGTAAAAAAGAACATTTGTATACATATTGGGTACGTGGGAATAAAGCTACCCTAAATTACATGTGTTTGTAAGGCAGTGAGTTATACTAATCTAATGAGGTATGACCATACTCGCTAACGGCGAATCATGCTCGATAACTTTGTTGTTGCTTTCGCATGCAAATTTTTCGTTAAGTTAATCGAGCTAGAGACAGCGATCGAGAAATTGGCGAATGACATAATGATCAGGAACGTTTAATTTTTCAACAGCTAAGTAATTGATGTGTGAAAATTAAAAAAAATAATCACTTAAGAAATAATATTTAACGTATGTTTTTAATTATTTAAACAAAATACTTTTGCAAAATTTTCTAAATGTATCTTTATTATTAGATTCGTTTTTTACGTTGCAGAAAAGCTGAAAATATAACTATTTCCATACATTTGTTGAGGAACCACTAAGTGTGATGTCTTTTGGTTGATAAAGGTATTAATAGGATGTTAAAGGAAAATATCAAAAGAAGATATAACCGATCCGGATGGAAAATATTTTTATATTGTGTCATTAACATCCATCCGGCAACTTAAATTTAGTTACACTTTACAATATAAGCAATCACATTGTACAAAATTGAAAGTTAGTTCATGCCGCACTTGAAAATGTGAAATAAAACAATATTGGTTCAGCAAGTGAGGGGTTTTTCCGTCATTTTGTTTATAAAAATAAAACTATGCAATTTGGTTTATAAACGAATTTATATTAAATGTATTTAATTAAACTAAACGTGAGGAAGGTAAAGCAAATACAAAAAATACGTGGCGACGGATATGATATGATAAGTACATTGTTTTTCTTAAAAGCTTTTCTAGTGTGAGCATAGAACGCAATGCGTAAAGGCCTTTGTTTTTGTTTCGATAGTGAAATTACTAGTGGTCATGATAACGGTTGATGGGAGAGATGTTTTTGAGAGATGATGATCCACAAATGGAGGGACCTACAGTTTCAAGCCGACTTCGAACGGCAGATAGTTTTATTTTTATTATTTATTCATTTTGGTGTTTCGCCGAGATTCGAACATACGTTTTCTCTGAATTCTAAATGGGAGTCACGCACCAACCCATTCTGTTACAGCGGCCGCCGGTTACTGACTACGTACTACAAAAATATCGTTTTCCAAATTTAATTGAACAGATATAGCAAAATATATGTAGTTTCGATAATGTAAAACCTAATACGATAGAATTCGACATCTTATTGAGGCCATGCAGAGTGCGAGCTGTAGGAACATTACAGGCATAATTGGTTCTGAACCTATTCAAATATAATGGATATTTATTGCCTAAAGACCTGGTAGGCACCGAGAAATTCTATCGTTTCTAAAAGAGAGGAACATTCAATTTCCTAATTGATCTAATCTCTAATTGTTTTGGAGTAATTAGAAGTAGGCGGGATTTGTATGGTGGGGCAGGGTCAGAGAAATTCAGGGAAGAGAGATCATACTTTTGTACTCGTTTAGGTCTGTCTGTAGATAATTGGTGGAAAGGCCACCAAATAAAAACGGTATATTTCAATGTAGATCGAACAAATGAACTAAATAGCAACTTATGCCTATATACTCATCAAGTTGGTCTCCCTGCCGCGGGGAACAGGTTTAAATGGTTTTACGTTTTAGACCCATTTCGTAGTGGCTAACTCTTCACGAACTAATAATGAAGTTCACCATGCGGAGATTAACGTACCAATGTTCCTTTGTTATCTCCTATCAAGTCTTCTCCTTGTCCTTCTATTACTTAACCAGGCGGTAGGTATAAAATGTTCTTTATACTTTCTCACATGTGGCGGCTAAACAAGGATTTGTCCACGCGAGGTAACCCACTTTGTTGTTTTTATAGAATATGTTCTTATTAATGAGCTTGAAGTGAGTGGCATCATCAAAGCAGAACATTGTAACACGCGTTACATGCCGTTGATATCCAGGCATGCCCGTTATGATGCATACCAGATGGATCTAATTCGTGCAACTGTACTTTAGCACTGTTATAAGCATTAAGTATTTTTATTACTACGGAAAATTGGTTATATTTCACTTCCAGGAGAAAATCAAAGATTTCTCTTTATTTCAAGCATTTCACATTTTGGAGCGAAATCTTTACTTGATAACTTTTATTATGATGCCAGGTTGAAGCTTGTTCAAAAACATTCTTCAGCGTCATCAACGGGTTTACTTGGACCTCGCACGCACCTTTCTTCGTTTACACTTCAACTTTCGTATACACTTCTTATGGCAGTTAGCTCTCATTTTTATTTCTTCACGCGAGAATGATTTAAGAGAGATGAATCAATAAGCTTTCCAAGTGTATTGCTGCATGTAATTGGAGTCATCTAGCTTATCAATGGAATAAATACCGCCTCTGCTCATCTTAAAAACTTTCTTGTATCTAGAAGATATTTCAAAGGATTCGTAAATAACATATTGGAGGTTCAAAAATATCCAGCAATGTAAAACAAGAGTTCTGATGAAGGAATCTTTTATAATGTGATCAAACAATTTTCTCTAAATGAAAAGGCGTTGCATTTGCACAAAGAATATGTTGAGTCTTCCATTCTCGATATAGGTATAACAATTCGTCGGTGGCTCACTATTCTGCATGTCACTTTGCTATCGACACGCGCTTGTCTTTCAAAGTGAACTTTGGCATCTTAATTTATCAGACGCCTTTTACTTTTCGTAGCCTCTTCATACATTTCGCTTTTAGTAGTTTTCCTAGTGCAAAGCGAAACAATGGTGGTAGTTTCGCTAATGGTTTCTGCCACAACCATTCTAATAATTCACACGTGCTTGTGTGGCGCCTCTGTTACTCGGCCAAACCTGACCCAAGAAAACAATTTCAGCCGTAATACTTGATATTGACAATCTTACAAATTGGCAATCATACACTCAAAAAAAACTTATCAAATTGTTCATCACGGTGATTCTAATATACCACACGCCGGGTGATGCTCTTCACATTCATTGATCGCTTCCATTCTGCATTCATGTCTGCTATAACAACAGCTATAAGGCTCATCTTGCTCACACTCACCGATTTAAACGTACGCCCGTATCAGCTGACACGATGAAACTAATGAATTCTTCTACCGTTCCGTTGCGTAGTATAGTAGATCGTTGACGTGGAATTTTGGATTGTTTCCGTATAATCGTGTCAGCTGATTGCTCTCTCACCACACAGTGTTGCCAAACATTACATTTCGAATCCATTTGTAAGATAAACTTAGAAAAATTTTAATTTTTATTAACATAACTTAAAAACAATGTTGAATAAAGTTAAATGAACTAATTGCATTTGTTGGTTTTTGGCTTTGGTTTATTATACAATGAAAAATTATAACTGATAACGTGCATGTGTGCAAAAGTGTGCATGCAAAAATACCAATGGCAATATTGTGTCGATGCAACCAAACACAAACACACACAACCCGATGTATTGTGTAAATATGTAACTAAAAGAACGCAGATGTTTCCGACGGGATAAGTTTCGCTCAATTTTATGTACGCTACGGGCAACGGAAAGGGACTACGATACGTTGGGGAGTGTGATGGTGCTCACAACGTAAACGTCAACGCCCATAACCAAACTTATGAGAACCCCATATAAAAGAACACTCGCCATCATTCCCTATATTTTGAAATCACTAACGAAATAAATTTATAGAAATTAAAATTTTTATGAATGGTAAACTCTTTCTGATTCAAATTTATTAAATGCTTCATTCTAACACTTCACCACATTTACGATATTAACTGCTTCCCTCCAGCATTAAAAACTACCATTCCAGCAACTAACAACGTTAGAAAACACTTCTATTTAGTATCAATGTTAACCATTACCAACCTCATGCTAGTAGCTTTATTAAATAATTCCATGTTCACCATGTCCTCTAAACCCAATTAACAAGTCTGCAAATTGTATGCAGTTTGAAATAAGCAATTAGCAGAAAAACAATTACAAAAAAGTATTCCTTAGTCAATATCAGAGACCTGCATGGCTCACTGTTTTCTTGAGTTGTTCATACGCTAAGAAAAAAAAAACAAAATCTGGCGGCCTCCTCCTTACTTCCCTTAAAAAATCCCCGTGCAATAGCAGGATTACCTTCCATCATATTCACCAGCATTCCCATTTGCGTTTTATTTGTTGATTTTGTCCTTAAACAAACAAATTTTGTATTTTTCTCTCATTTTATTAAAATACTCACATTTTTGCTGCAAATTACCTTTCAAAATACAGATGAAAAATTTCTAACGGAATGTGAAGAGTTTCCGCAAGTATTTCATGTTCAAAATACCTACTTTTCGTGTTCGAAATTTTTCGAAGATGTTTAGGATAGGAAGAAAGCGGAAAGTAGGATATTCCGCAAAAACATTTTTATTTAGGATAGTAGGATTACGGAAAGGGGAAAAACTCGTTCGGAAATTTTATTTAGGATTGGGCAGATAGTGTTTTTGCTTTAAAATTTTGCTTTTACTTTGCTATCGTTAGTTACAAGCAAAAACTCATGCGGGATCATACGTGTTCAAACCGGCTCATTTGGCTCTATAGCCCTTTTATTCTTGCTCAAAAAAATGAATGTACAGCCGAACGAGCAAATACCCGAAACGGCTGCTATGAAGACGATTGATGATAACATCGTAGAGCTAAAACGCAGCACATGATTTGATTGAGCTGAAATGAACAATGACAATAACTTATTTGAACAAGTTCGATCGTTTGAACGCAAAGGCCTGTTCTTTTGTTCAAGCGAAGCGTATGAATGTTTTACACTGAGCCGGTGCAGTTCTCTGGTCAATATCAACCGCATCTAAACTTCACCGTCGAATTCGAAAAGACGTATCTGCCGCCATCTAAAATTTCAAGAATTTCGACTGGTCCTTTAATTTGTTTAACTAAATTGTATTTCTCATAATTTCTTTACAAATTCTCATTTAAACACTTTACACTTTAATTTGCACTGTTACTCTTGAATCATCAAGATACATGGCAATAAGTGGGCCAAAACAAATAAACAAAAAGCAGATACATTCGCAAACTACCTCGAGGAGACGTTCACACCATATGGATCGGTAATGGCTGATGATATAGATCACGACGGCGATAGCAATGCTATAAATGAGATCCCTCCGGTTTCACAAGACGAAATATTAGAAGAAATTTCATATCTTAAGATAAAAAAATCGCCAGGCTACGACCTCATCACTGCTGAAATATTGAAACAGCTCCCGAACAATATTATTGCTGTATTGACGAATATCGTCAACACCACATTTAAGCTGAAATATTTTTCAATATATTGGAAAACAGCGGAAGTCGTTATGTTCAATAAGCCAGGTAAAGATACTCACGATGTAACATCATACAGGCCTATCTCCCTTCTTCCAATACTATCGAAAATGGTGGAAAAATTGTTAATCAAAAGGATCAACATAATAATAGAAAACAAAAAAATTATACCGACGCACCAATTTGGATTCCGCACGAAGCATTCGACTATCGATCAAGTACATAGGATAGTGCGAATAATAGAAAATGCTTTTGAAGAAAGAAAAACCTGCTCTGCGGTATTCCTTGATATATCCAAGGCGTTCGATAAAGTATGCCACCATGGGCTACAGAAGAAAATAAATGCGTTGCTACCGAAGCAGTACTCCACCATCCTACATTCGTATTTATCCGACCGTTACTTCAGAGTAAAACAAGAAGATTCATATTCATGTCTCAAACCAATCAAAGCAGGGGTTCCCCAGGGAAGCGTACTGGGCCCTTTATTGTATTTGCTCTTTACATGCGATCTGCCATGCAATTCAAACTGCGTAACAGCTACTTTTGCCGACGATACAGCTATTCTTTCGATAGGAAACACGGAAAACACATCGACATCACAATTACAATTAGCCATAAATGAAATATATGACTGGACCGATAAATGGCATATTAAATTAAATGAAAGCAAGTCTGTGCATATAAATTTCACCCAAAACAAAATCAAATATGTTCCAATATATTTAAATGGTAGACAGGTTCCATACTCAAATACTGCAAAGTATCTGGGCATGACTCTAGACGCCAAGCTAAGATGGAAAGCCCATGTAAAGAAAAAGAAAGAAGAAATGGAATTAAAATACAGAAATATGTATTGGCTTATGGGAAAGGAATCAGCACTATCCACCAATAATAAAATGATTGTATACAAACAAATTCTGAAGCCTGTATGGTCCTACGGCGCACAGTTATGGGGTTGCTCCAGCCAAAGTAACATTCAATCTATACAAAGGCTCCAAAACAAAATTATTAAATGTGCAGTCGGTGCTCCGTGGTATATCCGTAGCTCCGATCTTGAACGCGACCTAAATATTGACTCGGTGGTAGACACGATAAAAAAGATAGCAAAAGCCCATGATGAAAGGTTAAAAAACCACGTCAATACGGAAGCCACTATTCTCGCTAATCCAGCTAATTGGAGAAGAAGACTAAAACGCAGAAAGCCCAAAGACTTAATATACTAACCACACCTTAGCGTTAACTGTTGTATATACCTCATTTTCTAAATTCTAAACAAATTGCTCGTTAGTTAATAAAATTTTTTCTTTGTAACTAGTCGCAATGTAAAATAAATAAAAAAAAAAAAAAAAAAAAAAAAAAAAAAACTCTTGTGGTACTTGTGAAGCAACGGAAAAATACTCAAACAAATGACATTTTTACACAAGAGGAGAATATGAGCCAATATGGGTATTGATGCAGTATCGTAATGATATGCAACTTACATTACAAATATGTGTGTATGTATATATAATATATATGCATGCTTGTTTGGACAATACTAAATGTTGATTTCATTTATTTAATCAGTTACTATGCTTTAAACCAATGGGAGGTAAGGTTCATTTGTAATAGCGCTTTGTAAAAATTCGTTGCAAATATTACTTTTATATGTAAGATTTTACCTCGTTATGCAAAGAAAAAATAGTAGCCATCGAAAGCAAAGCAGCACAGTAGTAGGGAACCACCTAATTTTTTTTACATTGGATTGTTGTTATTAGCTTTTTTTTTAATCATAAAGAAAACTTTCTGCTTGTGTTTTTCCCGTCGGACTGACTGATTTATCGAACCGTTGAAAAATGCTATAGCTGTTTCAATTTCGACACTTGCTTTTAAAGGTACTTTCAAAGTTGCCCAATGTAATTTCATCAGCTCCATCTTCCGGTCTGTGGTACGAGAATACAGTGATCGATTTATCATTTCCTGTAGTTAACTTTAAGTTGTCTATATGATTGGCGAGCGGTTAAAAGAAAGTTTAAGGCAAGGTATAATTGTCAGCATTTTTTGGCTGTCGGATTTCATTACAAAAACGTCTAGCAAATGGGACATTTGTTTACTGTCTGAGGGTCAGAACCTAGTTCTCCTTCTAGATACTTTTGAATATACAGCCTTCTGTCTCTACACATATGCTATTGATAAGTGGGTTTCCTTTGGCATTTGTTAATCTAGAATAGGGACGGGCAGCAGAGTGGCACGCTGGCAGCAGAGCGTGCTAGCAACGTGCTCGATGGGGGGGCGACAAACTTACATCAGAAGGGTAAGCAATAGGCTTGTACGTATATTAATCACTTCTGAGCAACTCATATGTGTTTGTAAAAAAGAGAGTGAAGCTTTGCCAATAGCGAAGTTACCAGATAAGGGGACTTCATTCCATGTTAGGGGATTTCGAAGTGTTGATCGTTCATATAAAATAATAAAATGCTTTTGGTTTTTTTTTATTGGAAACGCTTCTTTGAATATTAACATCATCTTTGAAAATTTCTATTTTATTTACTTTTATAATTTTTGTAATCAAGAAGCATAGGCGATTTTATAATCAAGAAGTTTGAACATTCGCATGTCGAAGTTTCATAATTGCTAAACTATGTGGAGAAAATTTGTACTGACAAATCGGTGTATATTTTTCTGAATGAAAAAGTTGTCTTCGTTTAGATATAAGTATGTATGTACCTTCTGCTCAAATATGAACGAAACGTTATCAATAAAACGGTCCGCGGATGATATATGGGAAAAATAAATTTTTGGTTGTTTGGTAGTACTGTTATAAGCTTACATGGCAACTTTCAGCGTGATATGTCACATAGTTTGTTTTCTGCGCTACTGTAAACAAGTCAAGCTCGAGTGTGTTCTTCGAATTCTCTTTTATGACTTCAATTGTCTCAAAATGTTTTCCACGGAGCGGCAGCTTGAGCTTGGGAAACAGGAAAAAGTCACATGGAGCCATATCAGGCGAATACGGTGCTTGCGGAACGATATTAACATTATTTTTGTTCAAATAATCGCGAACAATACGTGATGTGTGAGCTGGTGCATTATCGTGATGCAAGAACCATGACTTGTTGTCCCACAATTCCTTCCTTTTAAGACGAATGTTCTCGCGCAAACGCTTTAAAACGTCTAAATAATATTCAGCGTTAACCGATTTTGCGATTTGTGCGATTTTCAAGCACAATTTCCTTTACTTTTCCGATGTTTTCGTCGTTTACTGATGTTGCTGGACGACGTTCATGAGGCAAGTTTTCAACCGATGTACGGCCCTCTTTGAACGATTTGTACCACTGGAAAACACGTGCACGCGATAGAGCAGAGTCCCCATAGGTTGTCTGCAACCGAAATTTTGTTGGAATAACAAAATTTCAAACAAATTCTTTGTTCAACTTGAATTTCCATCGTGAAATTCGAAGAACACACTCGAACTTGACTTGTTTACAGAAGCACAGATAACAAACTATTTGACATATCACGCTGAAATTTGCCATGTAAGCTTATAACAGTCCTACCAAAAAACAAAAAATTTATTTTTGCCATATGTCATCCGCGGACCGTTTTATTGATAACGTCTCGTTCATATTTAAGCAGAAGGTACATACATACTTATATCTAAACGAAGACAATTTTTTCATTCAGAAAAATATACACCGATTTGTCAGTACAAATTTTCTCCACATAGTTTAGCAACTATGAAACTTCGACATGCGAATGTTCAAACTTCTTGATTATAAAATCGCCTATGCTTCTTGATTACAAAAATTATAAAAGTAAATAAAATAGAAATTTGCAAAGATGATGTTAATATTCAAAGAAGCGTTTCCAATAAAAAAAAAAACCAAAAGCATTTTATTATTTAATATAAACGATCAACACTTCGAAATCCCCTAACATGGAATGAAGTCCCCTTATCTGGTAACTTCGCTATTGGAGTATGTTTTTTATGTTAGTGCAGTTTGTTAAAGAATGCTGGTCACAACAGCGAACAGTAATCTCAACCAGCCATGTTTTATTTAAACAATGCATGTTATAGATTTTATTTTGTTAAAAAGGGCAATTTATACATGTTTCCATTAAAAAAATAGAAGATTTTTTCAAAAAACATTGAAGAAATTATCATAGCAGACTATTGTTGGTGAGTACTTAGTTGCTCTCAAATTCAAATCCACGCATATGGCAATGCGCACAGTATGACAAAGTACACAAAAATGATTAGAAAAATTTGTTTGCATCCGCTCATGGATTTCGCACCATCGGTGGCAACGCAAACCACTTTTCACCATGATACACCCATGCGTTTAGTCCACTCATTAACACATTGAAATAAATCTTCACCTTTAGTCGTCCCTTTCATTGGAATAATGTCCAAAAGTTCTTCACATATATTTAGGTAGGCATCAACTCCTCGGATAAAAATCGCTAATTGGGCTATGTCGGATATATCTGTACTTTTGTCTATTTCCAATGAAATCGCTGTGAATGATTTTATACGCTCTTCTAACTGCGATTCTGTAATTTCCGCCATTTCATCTACTCGTCTGCTTATAGTTCCACGAGATAAGGGGACAAAATTCCTACTGCTTTTAATATACAAGACTTTACCAATTCGCCATCCGAAAATGCACGATTCTCACGAACAAGGTTTAACGCGATTTCATAAGTTGCACGCTTTGCATCTACAACGTAATCTTCGCTTTCCTAAGAAATTAAAAAAAATTTTAATAATTTGAATTTTTCCGACCTTCTGTAATTTGGCACATCGAATCGGGCTCTTCGTTTAGACTTAAGGATTTGTATATACTTTTCCTTTCTTCTCCTACATATTCATCATATTCACTCCTGTGCAGCTCATAATGTCTCTTTATGTTAAAAACCTTACACACCACACAGTTTTCACATACAAGCAGTGTTGCCAGTCTATTACAATTGTAATAGATCTATTACATTTGTTCTCAGTTTATTACGCTATTACACTTCATATGAAATATATTACAATTTCCAATTCTAAGAGGAAACAGGAAAAAAATGGTTCATGTTTTAAATTACAATTTCAGCCAAATTTTGAAAAAAATGTTTTATAAAAGACGTATTGGGAAACCTTCTTTATCCATCGCTACTTATGTAAGTCCCATTGTTAACGAGAGAGGGCGAGCAGCAGCCATAAAAGCAAACATGATGTATACTAAAAGGACATATGTATGGAGATATTTTTGCTATGTGCTACTGCACATCGTCAATTTTGAATATGTATAACAACACGATACAACACGTTGCAACTTGCAACGTGCGCATTGGTCATAAAGGCTTAAAATATTAAACCCGCTAATGTTGGAATAATATACAGTAGGTTCTGTTTTTATGCGGCTTTTTTTTATGCGGTTTTGAAATAGTGCGGTTTTTTTTTAAATTACAAAATGCATGTCGACCTATCGGGAATTGTACATATAAACAAGATTCTAAACCAGCTAAGCAAAAACTCATCATAGATTACATCAGAAATGCTAACCCTACAAGTATGGAAGATATATAAAGATATAATTTTCAAAGATACAATATTTTGTTTATGCGATTTTATTTAATTATTTCAGATTCATGCGGTCTATGGAACGTATCTATAGTAATAATATGGGACTAGTGCCCTTTTTTATGCGATTATTTCAGATTTGTGCGGTTTTAGCATTTGAAACGTATCTATAGTTTTACTATAGAACTAGTAGCTTTTTTTATGCTGTTTTTTTTTATGCTGTTTCTTGCGGAACGTATCTACCGCATAAAAACAGAACCTACTGTATGTTAATTAGTGATATCCTGTGTTACTGACTGTGTTATGACGTTTATTTGACTCTACCTTTCTGAATGAGCTTTACTGCTTTGTTAGAAGTTTATTCAGTTCGAGAATTGTCACTGTGATGAGCATGTCAGTGTGATAGTGAGTGTTTTGTTTTCGTTTTAGTCAATTAAATCCTGTTGATACATCAGTATGGAAAGGTGAGTGTTTCTGAACATTTTCTCACGTGAAATAATTGCGGATTATTTTTCTATTACTATTTATTACTTTTTTGATCATCGCTTTAGTACGCTGCTGCAATTGGTTCTGGCAACACTGCATACAAGGCATTGTGATTCTCCGTCTACATATTTACATTAAAAAGTTACACTCCACTTCGGATTCAAATTTAACAATGTTCTTTTATTTGAGGTCATGCAGAATCAAATGTTTTATATTTAATATTTTATTTAACTTTGTTTATCTAAATTAAAAGTTAAAACAGAGTAATATATTACACATTAGAAATAAATTTATGTTTTTGACGGCAGTTGAACACTGTGCACTTTGTTTTGACGTTCGCCGTTTCACATTTTTAAATAGAATTTTCAGCACTTTCACTGCATCCACACCATACAAATAGGCCGACTTCCTAAACTCAAGTTTGCAATGCATAACTCTAAAAAATGTGTATGCAATGCAAGGCAGATTTTAATTGCAACCCTGCTTTGCATAAAATAGCTTTGCATGAAAACGGCGTTTAGGAACATAAAACATGTGTCGAAAGCAGATAACAAAACAAAGAATTTAATTATTCATGAAAATGGAATCGACAAGGGATACTTTATTTGTTTGGCAAGTGCTGAAGAACTAATGCATAAGACTAATACATCAAATATTGATTTAATAAGACAACTTATTAAAAAGAAAAAAAAACAAGCGGTATCATTTTTTAAGGACACTGAAGGCACCGAAAAGAAAGGTGATAAAAAAATAAAAAATTTTGCGAATCTGTTTCACTAATGGATTACGACGACATTTTATTCCCATTTTCGAATGCAAAAAAACACCTTCAAGGTGAGTAAAAATGAATTTGAAATGCAATATATAATAGGTCACAAAAATTTTAGAGGTTGATAACAATGTTAAAACCAATGTGGACCGAATCATCAGCGGGTCGTCCTGCAGTTTCCCTAGAAAAAGCATTGCACCTGACAATTTGGAAGCTTGCGAATAACACATAATTTCGACAAATTAGTGACAGATTTAATGTAGGAATGGGCGCTACGTATAGAACTTTTATTAAATCGCTCAAACTTATATGTCGCTTAAAATCGACCTTAATAAAATTTTCAAGTACTACTGCAGCTCAACAAAAGATCGCGGATGGTTTTTCACAAAGTCGTTACAACACATTTCTTTTTGTGTTAGGTTGTATCGATGGGACACACATCCCTATATCACAGCCAAAACACGATGCCATTAGTTTCTATAACAGAAAAGGAATGTTTTCCATCATTGCACAGGTAACTTTGTAGATATACAGATATTTTATCAAACTATACATATATATAAGTACATAACAAAAAATTTGTATAGGCCGTTGTTGACAGCGAGATGAAATTTTTGGACGTCTTTGTCGGTTGTCCCGGGCGATGTCATGACGCTTCAGTATGGCAAAGAAGCCCACTTCGAACAGCTATAATTAACGGCGAAATAAGTATTCCCCCAAGTCATCATTTCTTAGACGACGCAGCCTATCCACTGGAAATCCTTTCTAATGGTTCCGTACCGTGACAATGGATTTTAAACACCGCAACAGAGTAAGTTCAACACTATTTTAAGTTCCAATAGAGTTTTTGTTGAACAGGCGTTCGGAATATTAAAACAAAAATTTAGAATATTGAAATTTATTGGTGCACAACTCGCCCATGCTCCAAAAACAATCGTTTTGGCGTGTATGATTCTACACAAACTGATTATCTTTAATGAAATACAGCATAACACCCATTTCTTCGAACTGGAGGAAGAGGAGTCAGAAGTTGGCGTTAGCGTTCCATCGCTGGCAAGAGATGAAGCACAAGAGTATTAAAGTAAATTATATTTCTTAAATGAGACAAAATTTGTTAAACACAAAAAAAAAAAATTTTATTGACTTCAGGTCTCTGGTAGCTTAGCGCTTATAATAAAAACGTTTTATAATTAAAACAGTCTGATTTTTTATTGATTTAGAAATCATTCACGGTTTTTCTCTCCTATTGCTTCGAATAAGGCACGAAGTTGTTTCAGCAAGTTTTTTTTTCGACTTCTAGCTTTTCGTTTTGAAGTTTAAGCAACTTATCCAAAACCTCACCATCCTTTTCCGATTATTTTTCCAAAAATTCAATCACGTCATTTCTCTTTCTTTTCCTTGATGTTGTGGGCGTTAAGTCTTCTTCACTTGTTAAAGAAACCGGAGAAGAAATCGTTGGGTTTATAGTTATTTCTTCGAAAGAATAATCAGTCATTTCTAATGGCACATTAATGCTGCTACGGCTCCCAAAAACTTCATCTATTTCGTCAAAGTATTCCCAGTTTGATGGAGCTTCACCAGATGTATTGTTTCTTTTTTTGATACGTTTAGAAGTTCCCATAATGTTTAAGAAACATCTAGTTATATCGTCTCTGGAAAAGGGAAAAGAGCTTTCCACATCTTTAATTTCTCGCAATATAGTTTCCCAAATGGTATTTCGTATCTTTTTTTTGCCGCTAAAATCAGCTTCATGGCGAAGTCTTGTCGTAATTAATAACTTTTTCCGTTCATGTGCCCACTTCTTTTCTCTGTAACATAGATATAAATATACGTTTTCAATTATTTGTAAAGATTCAAACATAAATAAACAAATTAATAGTATATTTATAATAAATAAAGCGACTTACTCTGCCATTGTAGTTTCTTTGAACACGCTTTGCTTACCAAACAAAACTGATGTACGATTTTGACATTTTATGCGCATCTAAATGAGTTGCCAACCGATTAGGAACATGAGGCGTTGCCATAAAATTCACGAATGCATTTATTAACTATATGAGTTGTAAATATGCATTGCAACTTGCATTTAGGAAATGGGCCATACACTTAATATTAGTGGTTTTTTATGCGACAATAATATGTAACTTACGGCCTCAAAAAATATAGTCGAAAAATGAAGAAATCACGAAAAACTAATTTTATTTATGAAATGTCAAAACTTATGAGTAAGAGTTGCCGCAGTTGTTAAATGTGGGAATCAATTTTGGAAATTGTTGATTTTATTATTCATGATTTATGTACATATCGCACCCTAAATACAAAAGGGTCACAACTCAAAATTTTCCACACTCGAGCTTGACTTGTTTACAGTAGCACAGAAAACAAACTATGTGACATATCACGCTGAAATTTGTCATGTAAGCTTATAACAGTCCTACCAAAAAACAAAAAAATTATTTTTGCCATATGTCATCCGCGGACCGTTTTATTGATAACGTCTCGTTCATATTTGAGCAGAAGTACATTTTGAGTTGTGACCCTTTTGTATTTAGGGTGCGATATGTATTGGTTGTTTATTTTTTTATGCAGTTGTGCATATCAGAGTGTATTGGATTTAGATGGGCGAAATTAGTTGTCAATCACGTCCACTTTTTATGAAAAATAAAAAAAAATATGCTATCATATAGTAGCTAAAAATTCTGAAACATTTGACAAACTTCGGTAGCTGAAGAGAGTTTGCAGTTTTATAAAGTAATTTGCTAAAAAATTTGATTTTCTGGATTTCTTAGCTCAATTCAAAAAACATCAATTTAAGAAAATATATCCGATCTCAAAAACCATTTAAGTAATCATAAGATAAGTGTGAATAATTTACAGATTCGTCAGTATATGCAGTGATCAATATTATTGAAGATTTAACCGTCATTGCTTTCCAATATGTAAGATTTTAATTTAATCTCAAATTAAATATTTTCAGAGGTCTTAATCTTCTTTACATCTCGCAATTAAAAAACAGTATTACGCGAACTTTTGAAATGTTTAATTGCTTGTTAATTGTTTATTATCTTAATTCATGATTATAATAGAAAGTGTAATATGTATTAAATTTAGTTATGGAAGAAAAATCTACCAAAAAAACCTATTTTTTTAGAAATTTGTTGATATGAAGTTAAAAGTTGGCATCCCTGGTAAGAATTCATGAATAATTGCTTTCTCATTCAGGATACAAACACAGACACGACTCGCTCAATTTTTCCGTTTCTTTCCTGTGCTTTGTTATCCCCCTTCACCAAGCACTTTTAGCACGCAGAAGCACACGCTACTGCACAGTGCAAACGTGCTGAGTTTGCCCATCACTAATCTAGAATACTATGTCACATTTTTTGCAGTATAATCTCCGCCGGGAATGTATGTGCTTCCGAGCGTTTTAAGACATTTTATATTATGTGCGTTTTTGTTGTTGTTGCAAGTAGTCATTTGTGTCTTGTTGCCTCTGTGCTAAATATTATATACAATGGCGCCTTTTTTATAATTTCTTAAGATTTTTTATATTTCGCCAAATAATTCAACACAACATAAAAATGTTTTAATATTCCAATGTACAAAAAGTGACTTAAATCTTTAGAAACACAATTTAAATTACTATTTCAGTAGTTGTATCATAAATAATAATTTAATAAACTATTTCAGTATACAGTTACACCAAAAATCGCATTTAAACTAAAAATTGAATTAGAGTATATGTATTATGGAGATTCTCGATGAATGTTTTTTCAATTTAAAATTCTCATTTAATTATTTTTCATATTATTTTTTCTTCCAGTACCAATTAGTTTTCTTATAAGCATATACTTCTTCTTATTTTAATAAAGTCATCTGGGAGGCGAGAGCATATAACTCCTCTGAGCTGTGAGATATACTCAATTTACAACATCCTCGTTAGGTTCAATTTTAAACTCGGTTAACAATTATTTTTAATGGACAACAATATTTTGTTTCTAGATGCCTGCAATTTAAAATAAAAATACTAATAAATTTGCAAACGTCTCTATACAGCTCTACCTCCATATGAACTTCGTTCTTTTTTAGGTATCTGGCAACACTAACTTTTCGCTTTAAACCTCCGGAGGATGGAGTTTAAAGTTTTAGGATGGATACCCCTCTCTTTCTCCCCTTTTAGATCCGTTTTTTAATGGCAGTATATTAAATGTTCCCCAAAAAGTGCCGGAAACGAAAATATTCTTATATATAATATATAAGCATAACATAAATAATTGGCGCGTACACTTCTGTTAGATGTTTGGCCGAGTTCCACCTATTTGTGGTGTGTGTCTTAATGCCGTTTCATAAATGGGGGATCCTACAGTTTTAAGTCGATTTCGAGCGGCAAATGGTTTGTTATGAGGAGCTTTTTTATGGCAGAAATGCATGATGCAAAGAATAATGAGATGGCGCCCATCGTGGTCCCGTTACTTTGCGCTCAGCGAATTTGACAACTAGTTACGTGATTTTAGCTCCAGTATGGCCAGATTACCATTTTCGTAACTTGATTTAGCTTTTTTTTTTGTTATTTTTATTATTTTTTGTCTCGGAGTTTTAGTTCTTTCTTTATGACATTTTTCTAGCTGTTCTAATTAAAATGTCATGTTTATAATTTTGTAAAATATAAATTTTTTAATAATTATTTAAATAATTCACTCAGTTTTATTTAGCTTTACTTTTTTATAACATCTGGTGGCATTGCCCGCGATTGCCGGTGTTGTTGGTGTTCTTCTGCTTTCGGCAGTCAAATCTCTCTCTCGCTACTGCAGAGTTGCCTAGCTTTGGATATAAAAACGCACTAAATGCCCATTTAAAGAAAATAAAACACGAAATTTTTATTGTGTTAAGTAAGAACTTTGTATGCATGACAAATTGTCTGTAGAATGTGCGTTTGTTTAAATAAATGTGTTATGCTTATGTACAATTTAATTTATGAGTTTTTTTTGTTAAGCGAAATTCTTTTGTTAAGGGAACGACTTTTTTGCTATATTTGAAGTTATGTAACTAGATAAGGTACTCTTTTTGTAAAAATGTCAGTATGGTTTCTGTAGTATTTTCTGGTATTTTGTTGCTTATTTTTACTATGAATACACCTTTTGATGCTCTATGTCTCACTAAGGATTGATGACCGGAAGAAACGAGTACACCTCTATGGTTTCAATTCGCATTCAATAAATTCAAAGGCTTTTTAAAATGTGTAAAAAGGTTTTCAATCTTAAGAAGAGTTGAGAGAGGGGGATTTAATATTTTTGCATAGCCTTAAATGGAGCCAAAAATTAAATTTGCACTTTCAAATTATCAAATTTTATAAGAGTAAAAAAATTTTCATTAGCACTAAAATCTTCTCAGAGTGGCCTTTTTTAAACTTCTTTTGTATAATAATACAGTTTTTTTTCAACCTAAAGTCTCGGTAGCCTTAAATTAAAAACAAAAAGAAACAAACACCAAACTTAAAAATTGTCGCATTTTCGGTATAAAAAAGCACTAAATTTATTGCGAAGAGCAAATGGTTGGCAATACTGCACAACTCTGCAAACGTGACGTCACGTACGCTCTGATGGGCGCAATCTTCTTTCTATCATTCTTGGCAGAAATGCACTCGGAGGTTTGCCATTGCCTGACAAGGGGCAAGTACTACTATTCGTACGTACTAACCATTCGGCTACGGCGGCCGCCGCACATAGATAGATTTAAGCTATTTAGGCGGCCATAATTGGATTTCAGAAAGTTGTCACAACTATAAAAAAAAGCACTCCCACAACTTGAAAATAGACCGAGAAACAATAATTCAACCTCCTACGGTCAATCCCATACTTTGCATTACCTGTCAGTTAATCAAAACATAGCTATTTCTGAAACGCACGTTATCGTTTTTGTTTAACCGCTGTAAAATCGTATGTTTTAGCGTGAATATTTACGGATTTAAGTTACCGAGCTGAGTAATCGCGATGGATTGTGATATTTGAGGTGAATATTATCATTTGTTAATGGTGTTTGTGATTTTAATAGTTATAAATGGATAAGTGGTGCCTATTTCATTTAGGGTATAATTTGTTTTTGTTTTTTTGTGTTTTTTGGTTTTGAAAACCCGATTTGGTATATTTCCAAGTCCGTCCAAGTGAAAGTTATTGTTGAACATGATACCTGGTGCAATTAGCTCGGCACGTGCATAAAAGTTAGCTGCAGATACTTGCAGATAGAGGGTCATATAAAGGGTTTGATACACGCTTGTCTAAAGTCAATATAAAAATTATTGCATGTTGAACATGATACCTGGTGCAATTAGCTCGGCACGTGCATAAAAGTTAGCTGCAGATACTTGCAGATAGAGGGTCATATAAAGGGTTTGATACACGCTTGTCTAAAGTCAATATAAAAATTATTGCATTTGTTTTGATTTCTAAGCCAATTTTGCTTATCTTAGGTATTGCCAGCTCATGGCTCAAGCCAGCTCAAGTAACTCGTCAATATCTCTACAATCAAATGCAAGGGCAGAATTTGACATCTTTGGAGGAAAAATTAGATTTCTTAGAAGATAACCTGCTGTCTTGTCATGCATATTCAGCTGAATATGTGCAAACATTTAAGAAAAACTTTTCTTATTTTAAAGCACAGCTTAAGGAAAAGTGGACTAAAGCCAGAAGAAAGGACGACGCTTTTCTAAAAGCTAACCAGTCTTGGTTAAATGGAACAATCGAAATTCCAAATAAGTCACATTTTCGCCCTGGCCGTCCATTGAAATCATTCGAAAAGTGTAGTGAGCGAAGTAAACGTAGGAAAACGGAAGAAGTCCGTTCCATGGTAGAAGATACAGTTATTATACATGCTGCGCAATCCACTCTAATAGCAAAAGGGCAGAGGGACGCCTCGCGAATTATGAAAGAAATCGCAGAATCACCATCACGCGCAGCAAAATGCAAAAGTGCATACAAAGAATCAACAAGCCCGGGGAGAGGTAATATATTGACACCACATGCAGCCTTAGCTATGTTTGTAGAAGCAGACTTAACAAGAGAGCAATATGAAATAATTCGTAATACAAACCCTTATCCCTGTTACGATCGATTATTAGAAGCTAAAAAAGAATGTTACCAAACGCAAATACGGGTAACTAGTTCTTACGCAGAAACTGACTTGCAAAGCCTCATCGATAAGACAATTATGCGCTTATCAATGTATTTAGAGGAGGTGCTCCTCACTCTAAGCGAGGACGAAAGAAATTCTCTTACAATAATATGCAAGTGGGGATGCGATGGTTCCCAGCAAGCTAAATATAAACAAAAAATTGAGGATACTTCTGGTTCGGATGCCAACATTTTTCTTAGCTCTTTTGTGCCACTACAAATCACCTGCGGAAACGAAAACAGAAAAATTGTTTGGCAAAACCCTTCTCCGTCATCTCCTAGATTCTGTAGACCGATAAGATTTAGGTTTATCAAAGAAAGTATAGACGTCACGAAAGAAGAAATAAATTTTGTTGAATCCTCAGTAAAAAACTTAGTTGCTTCTGAAATAGAGCTGCAAGGAAATAAATTTGTTTTCCGGCATATTTTTAAGATGACGATGATTGATGGTAAGGTTTGCAATGCTGCCATCGATACCAGATCCACTAGCCAATGTTATTTGTGTAAAGCAACATCGAAAGACTTTAACAATCTAGACAAAAAGAATGAAGTTAGCCTAGATTCCCTTGATTTTGGACTATCCGTTCTGCACGCTAGAATAAGATTATTCGAAAGTATTTTGCATTTGGCTTACAAATTGCCAGTGAAAAAGTATGGAGCAAAGAGAACAGCTGAGGAAGAACTGTTGGAAAAAGCCACAAAAGAAACCATTCAAAAAAGATTTCGGGATGATTTAGGCTTACTTATAGACATGCCCAAAGCAAATTATGGTAACACCAATGATGGCAATACAAGCCGGCGTCTTTTCGAAAACCCAAAATTGGCTGCAGGTGTTGATTATAATTTCATTTACAGGCTTAAAATAATACTGGAAGCCATATCTAGCGGCTATGAAATTGATTTTGCTAAATATGATGAATATGCATTGGATACCGCTAAATTATATATAAAGCTTTATGCGTGGCATCCGATGACACCCACAATGCACAAGATACTAGTCCATGGCGCTGCTATAATTGAAAACTCATTATTACCAATAGGACAACTGTCCGAGGAGGCTCAAGAGGCGCGCAACAAGCACTTCTGGATGCATCGAGAAAATTATGCACGGAAGTTTTCTCGTGAAGAGTGCAATCGCGACATATACCACCGATTGTTGTTAAGCTCTGACCCCTTTTTGAGCAGTATTTCAGTTCATCGCAGAAGAAAGAAAAAAGCATCAAAGTCGTTTAGCCCAGACACAATTAAGCTGCTCGTACCCTTTAAATATGTGGACAAAGATGTGACAGAACACCTTAATTCAGAAGGCGAAAACTAATAAATTAATCAATTTCTGTATATACATATCTATTGTGCTTTTGGTGTATTTTTAACAAATATATCTGTAAATATAATATTTTTCTATTATATATAAAACAATTTTTTCAAAATCGATTAAGGTAACTTTTGTGCAAATACTAGTGAAACATGGGCTCTATTTTTACTTTGGGAAAGGTCAAGATTTGTTGTATAAAGTCAATGTGTAGCCCACAATAAGATACAAACAAGTGATGACAGTTCTTGTCATACTACAAGAAAAGGAGCTTTACTGCTAAGGTATTTTTCAGTGTTACACAGTGTAATACATATACTTTTTTAATTTAACCGATTAGTAAAACAAATTATTATAAATTTCTAGTTATTAAACAGTTTTAAGACGATATATGCAGTCAAATATTTTTGGCCGCCTAAATCTTCAAAATCTACCTATGTGCGCCGTATATGTAAATGAATACTGTTCATTTTCATTATAAATTTAGATTTCAATTATTATCATTATTATTATCATTATTAAACTAATGCAAAATTAAAAATAATTTAACGTTCAATTTCCATACTAATATACTTAACTATAATTTATAAAAAAGCAAAATACTGTAAAATAAATAAAATATGGGTGTAATAATTCTTAATGACACTACACTCAGACATTATGAGCAACACTTTAATCTTTAAGTATATAAGTTGATGTAAATAGGTCGAGGGGATTACCTGTCGATATATATTGGCTCCATTATTAATAAATTGTAAAGTGAAGCAGGATCGTCAATGTATAAGTGTTATTATTTTATGGAAGAGCTTTAGGGCAAACCTGCCGACTAAAGATTCCTTTGTAAATAAAAGATTTTTATTCAGTTAGGGCAAATGACTGCCTTCCAACTATCAGGTTGAGACTGAGCTGCCTTCTGATAGAATGGCTTTATTTTTCTTTTTGCTTTGTCGTCAGTAAAATATGCACAATTACAATCAAACATTGTTACAAGTAAAAATCAATAACAAAATTGTAAACACTTAAAAATACTATACAAATGAAATTCTGCTTAGGTTGACTTAAATTTTGTTCAGGCTAACTTACTTCACAGTGAGCTATGGCTTTGCTTTGGAGTGGGGTATCATATGACAAAAAAATGTATTTGGTGTGTGCCATGTGTTTACTTATGTTTCGGGTTTCAAAAACAGGAAAAGAACTTTTGTCATTGAAATTTAAATGAAAAGAATTATGTCATTAAAGTAGAGTAAGTTGAAATGAAAAGAATTATGTCATTGAAATTGAAGTGAAGTGGAGGTACTCTACCCCCTATGGTTAAGATTGAAAATTACTGTGCTAAAAAAATTTGTTTAAATTTTGCAAGTTCAGTAGTTTTCAATAAAAATAATTTTATGACTTTAAAAGTTTCTTAGTATATCTAAATCTATTTTTAATTCTATGTTTTATAGTAAATTTTTCTTAAATTTATTTAATATGATAATATTCTAGGTGATTTTGTATTTCTTAAGGGTATTATTATGATATTCCTTAAGCTTATTGTTAATTTGTAATACAGAATTGACTCCTTTACGCTCCACTATGAGATAAGGGCCATGATATGGACTTTGCTGTTTTCTTCTACTTTCTAGTTTTACAAATACCCAGTCACCTACTTTTAATTCTGATGTGTTACTGTTCTTGTCATATAGTTCTTTTCTCTTTTGTTTTGTTAGTTTTATCAGCTCTTGTGCCCTAAGAAGTGACTCTTTTAGTCTAAGTTTCATCTCATTTGCGTAATTGTTTAAGTTATATACTGGTTGATTGTCCTCGATTATGTCAGTTGGTAAGCGTGGAAGTTTTCCGTATATTAACTCGTACGGTGAAAATTCCGTCTCTATGTTCGGTGTGGTATTAAGAGCAAATGCAAAATAAGGTAGCCATTGGTCCCATTCGTGATTTTCAACGAAGTGTAACAGAAATTCATTTAGGACTCTGTGACTCCTTTCAACTGTTATTGTCTGATGGTGGTAGGGTGCTGAAAAGGTCTGCTTTATATTTAGTATTTCGCATATATTTTTCATTAATTCATTTGCAAACTCTGTACCTCGATCAGATTTTAATGTTTTAAAAAGTCCGTATTTTAGTATTACTTGGTCTACTAGTGTCTTTGCGATAGAAGTTGCTTCTTTAGTTTTCATTGGGAATAAGATTACGTATTTGGTCAGTTCGCATTGTACCGTTAAAATGTATCGGAAACCATTTGATATAATCAATGGTCCTAATGTATCTATGCTTAAATTTTCAAAGCTTGTACTAGGTGTGTCCGTTATTGTCATTTTTTCTTTTATGTACTTTGTCTGTTTGTTTCGAGTACATTCTTTACAACTGTTTATATATCGTTTTATCATTTTTCTCATGTTCTTCCATATGTATTTTTGCTTTAATTTTAGGATAGTTTTTCTTATACCCAGATGTCCTCCTAGTGCTGAATTGTGATACTCAAAGATTAAATTTTTTATAATTTCTTCGTCATTAATTTGTTTTGGGGCTTTATATAAAATTATTCTTAAGGGTCTTAATTTTTGTTCTAATCTTTCACTTTGTTACTTGTTGAATGCATTCTTAAAATTTTCAATATTCATTTCTCTTAATAAATTATCTTTTGCTAGCGCTAGCTTTTCTATATTTCTTTTAGTCGCTATTGATGATAGTTTCGCCATGATTGAAACGTATTTCAGAGGCACCTCACTATATCGGACTATTATATCCCCTTTTTTATTTATCTGTATTTCGGATCCTTTCATTTTTTCTTCGTATACGAATTTTAATCTTTTTATATTTCTTATATCGGCTGTGGACGTACATTCCCAAATGTGAAGTTGGCCTGACTTCGAATGAGAGTTGTAGTTCTCCTTGTCTACCTTGGTGTTATTTTGGCAGACATTCCCCTTGTTATTACAAACATTTTATTATTGTCATCACAATTCGTTGGTATCGTTTTTTTTAGTATGTCTGAGTCTATCTTTATTCGTGATAATGCATCCGCAGTTGTGTGTTTTGTCCTCTGACATTGTTTTGACTAAAAAACATAATTTGTCCAGACGTACTGGTAGTTCTTTCTAGGTCTTTTGCCAAGTTTATGGCTTCTTGTAGTGTTTTCGTTTGGGTTAAGCATATCGCTTGTCTTAGGTTGTCGTTTAGATTTTGTTTTTTAAATGGTTAAGCCATATTTTTGGTTATTTCTAATGACGTCGTCTTTTCTTTCGCTCGTTACTGTTCCTTCCATCTCTGCGATGTGTAATGTATTCAATTCAGAAATAAGTTGCAGAATATGGTCACTGAATGTAGCCACATTTTGATTTCTCTGTGTATAGCAATTAAGTTTTGAGTACATTTCTGGAATGGTTAATGGATTCTTGTACAGCTTTGTTAGTTCAGTTTGTAATTTATCAAAATTGTCAATTGGGTCTAGCATTCCAATTGCTGTCCTTACTTTGTTATTCAATTTTACTTCCCTAATAAATTCTATAAATGTTTTTTTACTCTGTTCATTTAGTGTCTTGTAGATCAACTCTGTTATTTTTAAAAATGATGGTAAGTCCCTGTAGTTTCCAGTAAATTCTGGGACTACTTTTAACGATGTATTTATATCGAATTCTGACATGTTTTGTGTTGAAATATTATTTGAGCCGCTCTGTTCTAATTTGTCTTGATAGTTTTTCTGTTCTATTAATCGTCCTTTTGTCTCAGTGTACAATTTCTGAAAATTTGTTTTTAAGATCGTGAGTTCTTTGTAATCTATGTCAGGGCTAGTTTCAAGTTTTTCAAATTCAATTTTCAAATTCTCTATGTCTTTTAATTTTTGTGATAAAGTTTCTACTTTATATTTTTTTGCTCCCTGTTTTTTTATGTTCTCTAATATCCCTGACAAAGTCCTTACAATTTCTTCAATATTTTCCATTTAAAATGTAATTATAGATTTCATTTTATTGTATGATATATATATATATTTTTTTATTTTATTAATGCATGTTTTTTTTTGTTGCTTAACATTTTTGTTTCATTTTGTTTTTGTCTTAAACTATCTGCCTACTTCTATTCAAGTGTTTGTGTAAGTATGTTTTATAATATTTGTTAATTCTGTGTACAATGTATAAAATTATTATAAAGATAGTGAATAAAATGATTACATCGAGTGTTATTATCTTATTCTCTAAAAAGCTGCTGTTGTTGGCTGCTGTTTGGTTGAGGATGATTTCCTCCTTCTCTTCTGTGGACCACCAGTTCCCCATAAACGTAGATTTTTGTATACTCTATGATTTCCCAAATTTTATTTTTCCTCTGTTGTAGTTTTGCCTTAAGTTCTTTGTTTACGTGTTCTAGAGCATGGTCAGCTGCTAACGCTCTTGAGAAGTTATTGCTTGCTTCTTGGTTCACTGATCTTCTTTTTATGTCAAGAAGTTTAGCTTTTTCCACTCTAAGGCGTTTTTTATATCCTCCTCGGGTTTTAAGCTTCAGGTTTTCCTTGGGGATAGCCACACGATGGGTATCTTTGTTGTCTTCAATTCTATTTCTGTACTGATGTATAGAAAGCTTCTTTGGACCTTCCTTCTTTATACTTTCTCATATGTGGCGACTAACCAAGGATTTGTCCACACGAGGTAACCCACTTTGTTCTTTTTATAGAACATGTTCTTATTAATGAGCTTGAAGTGAGTGGCATCATCAAAGCAGAACATTGTAACACGCGTTACATGCCGTTGATAACCAGGCATGCCCGTTATGATGCATACCAGGTGGATCAAATTCGTGGAACTGTACTTTAGCACTATTATAAGCATTAAGTATTTTTATTACTACGGAAAATTGGTTATACTTCACTTCCAGGAGAAAATCAAAGATTACTCTTTATTTCAAGCATTTCACATTTTGGAAGCGAAATCTTTACTTCAAAACCTTTATTATGATGCCAGGTTGACGCTTGTAGAAAAACATTCTTCAGCGTCATCAACGGGCTTACTTGGACCTTGCACGCACCTTTCTTCGTTTACACTTCAACTTTCGTATATACTTCTTATGCCAGTTAGCTCTCATTTTTATTTCTTCACGCGAGGACGATTTAAGAGAGATGAATCAATAAGCTTTCCATTTGTATTGCTCCATGTAATTGGAGTCATCTAGCTTATCAATGGAATAAATACCGCCTCTGCTCATCTTAAAAACTTTCTTGAATCTAGAAGATATTTCAAAGGATTCGTAAATAATATTCTTTGTTTACTCTTTAAGTTTCGCATACGGTTCTTATGCCACTTAGCTCTCATTTTTATTTCTTCACGCTAGGACGATTTAAGAGATAATGAATCAATATGCTTTACATTTGTATTTCTCCACGTAATTGAAGTCATCCAGCTTATCAATGGAATAAATACCGCCTGTGCTCATCTTAAAAACTTTCTTGAGTCTAGATGATGTTTCAAAGGATTCGTAAACAAATAAGGATTCAAAAATATCCAGCAAGAGTTTTGAGGAAGCAATCTTTTATAATGTGATCAAACGATTTTCTCTAAATGAAAAGGCGTTGCATTTGCACAAAGAATATGTTGAGTCTTCCATTCTCGATATAGGTATAACAATTCGTCGGTGGCTCACTATTCTGCATGTCACTTTGCTTTCGACACGCGCTTGTCTTTCAATCACTCAAACTCTAATGATACAAAGTGAACTTTGGCGTCTTAATTTATCAGACGCCTTTTACTTTTCGTTGCCTCTTCATACATTTCGCTTTTAGTAGTTTTCCTAGTGCAAAGCGAAACAATGGTGGTAGTTTCGCTAATGGTTTCTGCCACAACCATTCTAATAAGTCACACGTGCTTGTGTGGCGCCTCTGTTACTCGGCCAAACCTGACCCAAGAAAACAATTTCAGCCATAATACTTGATATTGACAATCTTACAAATTGGCAATCATACACTCATAAAAAAAATTATCAAATTGGCCATCACGGTCATTCTAATATACCACACGGCGAGGGGTGATGCTCTTCACATTCATTGATCGCTTCCATTCTGCATTCATGTCTGCTATTCCAACAGCTATAAGGCTCATGTTGCTCACACTCAGCGACGTAAACGTACGCCCGTATCAGCTGACACGATGAAACTAATGAATTCTTCCACCGTTCCGTTGCGTAGTATAGTAGATCGTTGACGTGGAATTTTGGATTGTTTCCGTATAATCTTGTCAGCTGATTGCTCTCCCACCACGCATTGTTGCCAAACATTACATTTCGAATCCATTTGTAAGATAAACTTAAAAACAATGTTGAATAAAGTTAAATGAACTAATTGCATTTGTTGGTTTTTGGCTTTGGTTTATTATACAATGAAAAATTATAACTGATAACGTGCATGTGTGCAAAAGTGTGTATGCAAAAATACCAATGGCAATATTGTGTCGATACAACCAAACACAAACACACACAACCCAATGTATTGTGTAAATATGTAACTAAAAGAACGCAGATGTTTCCGACGGGATAAGTTTCGCTCAATTTTATGTACGCTACGGGCAACGGAAAGGGACTACGATACGTTGGGGAGTGTGCTGGTGCTCAAAACGTAAACGTCAATGTCCATAACCAAACTTATGAGAACCCCATGTAAAAGAACACTCGCCATCATTCCCTATATTTTGAAATCACTAACGAAATAAATTTATAGAAATTAAAATTTTTATGAATGGTAAACTCTTTCTGATTCAAATTTATTAAATGCTTCATTCTAACACTTCGCCACATTTACGATATTAACTGCTTCCCTCCAGCATTAAAAACTACCATTCCAGCAACTAACAACGTTAGAAAACACTTCTATTTAGTATCAATGTTAACCATTACCAACCTCATGCTAGTAGCTTTATTAAATAATCCCATGTTCATCATGTCCTCTAAACCCAATTAATAAGTCTGCAAATTGTATGCGGCCGCCGTAGCCGAATGGGTAGGTGCGTGATTACCATTCGGAATTCACAGAGAGGTCGTGGGTTCGAATCTCGGTGAAAGCAAAATTAATAAAAAACATTTTTCTAATAGCGGTCGCCCCTCGGCAGGCAATGGCAAACCTCCGAGTGTATTTCTGCCATGAAAAAGCTCCTCATAAAAATATCTGCCGTTCGGAGTCGGCTTGAAACTGTAGGTCCCTCCATTTGTGGAACAACATCAACACGCACACCACAAATAGGAGGAGGAGCTCGGCCAAACACCTAACAGAAGTGTACGCGCCAATTATTTATTTTTTTTTTTTAAATTGTATGCACTTTGAAATAAGCAATTAGCAGAAAAACAATTACAAAAAAGTATTCCTTAGTCAACATCAACCGCATCTAAACTTCACCGACACGTATTTTGTTGAATGCATTCTTAAAATTGTCAATATTCATTTCTCTTAATAAATTATCTTTTGCTAGCGCTAGCTTTTCTATATTTCTTTTAGTCGCTATTGATGATAGTTTCGCCATGATTGAAACGTATTTCAGAGGCACCTCACTATATCGGACTATTATATCCCCTTTTTTATTTATCTGTATTTCGGATCCTTTCATTTTTTCTTCGTATACGAATTTTAATCTTTTTATATTTCTTATATCGGCTGTGGACGTACATTCCCAAATGTGAAGTTGGCCTGACTTCGAATGAGAGTTGTAGTTCTCCTTGTCTACCTTGGTGTTATTTTGGCAGACATTCCCCTTGTTATTACAAACATTTTATTATTGTCATCACAATTCGTTGGTATCGTTTTTTTTTTTAGTATGTCTGAGTCTATCGTTATTCGTGATAATACATCCGCAGTTGTGTGTTTTGTCCTCTGACATTGTTTTGACTAAAAAACATAATTTGTCCAGACGTACTGGTAGTTCTTTCTAGGTCTTTTGCCAAGTTTATGGCTTCTTGTAGTGTTTTCGTTTGGGTTAAGCATATCGCTTGTCTTAGGTTGTCGTTTAGATTATTTTTAAAAATGGTTAAGCCATATTTTTGGTTATTTCTAATGACGTCGTCTTTTCTGTCGTTCGTTACTGTTCCTTCCATCTCTGCGATGTGTAATGTATTCAATTCAGAAATAAGTTGCAGAATATGGTCACTGAATGTAGCCACATTTTGATTTCTCTGTGTATAGCAATTAAGTTTTGAGTACATTTCTGGAATGGTTAATGGATTTTTGTACAGCTTTGTTAGTTCAATTTGTAATTTATCAAAATTTTCAATTGGGTCTAGAATTCCAATTGCTGTCCTTACTTTGTTGTTCAATTTTACTTCCCTAATAAATTCTATAAATGTTTTTTACTCTGTTCATTTAGTGTCTTGTAGATCAACTCTGTTATTTTTAAAAATGATGGTCCCTGTAGTTTCCAGTAAATTCTGGGACTACTTTTAACAATGTATTTATATCGAATTCTGACATGTTTTGTGTTGAAATATTATTTGAGCCGCTCTGTTCTAATTTGTCTTGATAGTTTTTCTGTTCTATTAATCGTCCTTTTGTCTCAGTGTACAATTTCTGAAAATTTGTTTTTAAGATCGTGAGTTCTTTGTAATCTATGTCAGGGCTAGTTTCAAGTTTTTCAAATTCAATTTTCAAATTCTCTATGTCTTTTAATTTTTGTGATAAAGTTTCTACTTTATATTTTTTTGCTCCCTGTTTTTTTATGTTCTCTAATATCCCTGACAAAGTCCTTACAATTTCCTCAATATTTTCCATTTAAAATGTAATTATAGATTTCATTTTATTGTATGATATATATATATTTTTTTTTTATTTTATTAATGCATTTTTTTTTTTTGTTGCTTAACATTTTTGTTTCATTTTGTTTTTTGTCTTAAACTATCTGCCTACTTCTATTCAAGTGTTTGTGTAAGTATGTTTTATAATATTTGTTAATTCTGTGTACAATGTATAAAATTATTATAAAGATAGTGAATAAAATGATTACATCGAGCGTTATTATCTTATTCTCTAAAAAGCTGCTGTTGTTGGCTGCTGTTTGGTTGAGGATGATTTCCTCCTTCTCTTCTGTTGACCACCAGTCCCCCATAAACGTAAATTTTTGTATATTCTATGATTTCCCAAATTTTATTTTTCCTCTGTTGTAGTTTTGCCTTAAGTTCTTTGTTTACGTGTTCTAGAGCATGGTCAGCTGCTAACGCTCTTGAGAAGTTATTGCTTGCTTCTTGGTTCACTGATCTTCTTTTTATGTCAAGAAGTTTAGCTTTTTCCACTCTAAGGCGTTTTTTATATCCTCCTCGGGTTTTAAGCTTCAGGTTTTCCTTGGGGATAGCCACACGATGGGTATCTTTGTTGTCTTCAATTCTATTTCTGTACTGATGTATAGAAAGCTTCTTTGGACCTTCCTTCTTTATACTTTCTCATATGTGGCGACTAACCAAGGATTTGTCTACACGAGGTAACCCACTTTGTTCTTTTTATAGAACATGTTCTTATTAATGAGCTTGAAGTGAGTGGCATCATCAAAGCAGAACATTGTAACACGCGTTACATGCCGTTGATAACCAGGCATGCCCGTTATGATGCATACCAGGTGGATCAAATTCGTGGAACTGTACTTTAGCACTATTATAAGCATTAAGTATTTTTATTACTACGGAAAATTGGTTATACTTCACTTCCAGGAGAAAATCAAAGATTACTCTTTATTTCAAGCATTTCACATTTTGGAAGCGAAATCTTTACTTCAAACCCTTTATTATGATGCCAGGTTGACGCTTGTAGAAAAACATTCTTCAGCTTCATCAACGGGCTTACTTGGACCTTGCACGCACCTTTCTTCGTTTACACTTCAACTTTCGTATATACTTCTTATGCCAGTTAGCTCTCATTTTTATTTCTTCACGCGAGGACGATTTAAGAGAGATGAATCAATAAGCTTTCCATTTGTATTGCTCCATGTAATTGGAGTCATCTAGCCTATCAATGGAATAAATACCGCCTCTGCTCATCTTAAAAACTTTCTTGAATCTAGAAGATATTTCAAAGGATTCGTAAATAATATTCTTTGTTTACTCTTTAAGTTTCGCATACGGTTCTTATGTCACTTAGCTCTCATTTTTATTTCTTCACGCTAGGACGATTTAAGAGATAATGAATCAATATGCTTTACATTTGTATTTCTCCACGTAATTAAAGTCATCCAGCTTATCAATGGAATAAATACCGCCTGTGCTCATCTTAAAAACTTTCTTGAGTCTAGATGATGTTTCAAAGGATTCGTAAACAAATAAGGATTCAAAACTATCCAGCAAGAGTTTTGAGGAAGCAATCTTTTATAATGTGATCAAACGATTTTCTCTAAATGAAAAGGCGTTGCATTTGCACAAAGAATATGTTGAGTCTTCCATTCTCGATATAGGTATAACAATTCGTCGGTGGCTCACTATTATGCATGTCACTTTGCTTTCGACACGCGCTTGTCTTTCAATCACTCAAACTCTAATGATACAAAGTGAACTTTGGCGTCTTAATTTATCAGACGCCTTTTACTTTTCGTTGCCTCTTCATACATTTCGCTTTTAGTAGTTTTCCTAGTGCAAAGCGAAACAATGGTGGTAGTTTCGCTAATGGTTTCTGCCACAACCATTCTAATAAGTCACACGTGCTTGTGTGGCGCCTCTGTTACTCGGCCAAACCTGACCCAAGAAAACAATTTCAGCCATAATACTTGATATTGACAATCTTACAAATTGGCAATCATACACTCATAAAAAAAATTATCAAATTGGCCATCACGGTCATTCTAATATACCACACGGCGAGGGGTGATGCTCTTCACATTCATTGATCGCTTCCATTCTGCATTCATGTCTGCTATTCCAACAGCTATAAGGCTCATGTTGCTCACACTCAGCGACGTAAACGTACGCCCGTATCAGCTGACACGATGAAACTAATGAATTCTTCCACCGTTCCGTTGCGTAGTATAGTAGATCGTTGACGTGGAATTTTGGATTGTTTCCGTATAATCTTGTCAGCTGATTGCTCTCTCACCACACAGTGTTGCCAAACATTACATTTCGAATCCATTTGTAAGATAAACTTAGAAAAATTTTAATTTTTATTAACATAACTTAAAAACAATGTTGAATAAAGTTAAATGAACTAATTGCATTTGTTGGTTTTTGGCTTTGGTTTATTATACAATGAAAAATTATAACTGATAACGTGCATGTGTGCAAAAGTGTGTATGCAACAAAAACCAATGGCAATATTGTGTCGATACAACCAAACACAAACACACACAACCCGATGTATTGTGTAAATATGTAACTAAAAGAACGCAGATGTTTCCGACGGGATAAGTTTCGCTCAATTTTATGTACGCTACGGGCAACGGAAAGGGACTACGATACGTTGGGGAGTGTGATGGTGCTCACAACGTAAACGTCAATGTCCATAACCAAACTTATGAGAACCCCATGTAAAAGAACACTCGCCATCATTCACTATATTTTGAAATCACTAACGAAATAAATTTATAGAAATTAAAATTTTTATGAATGGTAAACTCTTTCTGATTCAAATTTATTAAATGCTTCATTCTAACACTTCGCCACATTTACGATATTAACTGCTTCCCTCCAGCATTAAAAACTACCATTCCAGCAACTAACAACGTTAGAAAACACTTCTATTTAGTATCAATGTTAACCATTACCAACCTCATGCTAGTAGCTTTATTAAATAATTCCATGTTCATCATGTCCTCTAAACCCAATTAATAAGTCTGCAAATTGTATGCACTTTGAAATAAGCAATTAGCAGAAAAACAATTACAAAAAAGTATTCCTTAGTCAACATCAACCGCATCTAAACTTCACCGACACGTATTTTGTTGAATGCATTCTTAAAATTGTCAATATTCATTTCTCTTAATAAATTATCTTTTGCTAGCGCTAGCTTTTCTATATTTCTTTTAGTCGCTATTGATGATAGTTTCGCCATGATTGAAACGTATTTCAGAGGCACCTCACTATATCGGATTATTATATCCCCTTTTTTATTTATCTGTATTTCGGATCCTTTCATTTTTTCTTCGTATACGAATTTTAATCTTTTTATATTTCTTATATCGGCTGTGGACGTACATTCCCAAATGTGAAGTTGGCCTGACTTCGAATGAGAGTTGTAGTTCTCCTTGTCTACCTTGGTGTTATTTTGGCAGACATTCCCCTTGTTATTACGAACATTTTATTATTGTCATCACAATTCGTTGGTATCGTTTTTTTTTTAGTATGTCTGAGTCTATCTTTATTCGTGATAATGCATCCGCAGTTGTGTGTTTTGTCCTCTGACATTGTTTTGACTAAAAAACATAATTTGTCCAGACGTACTGGTAGTTCTTTCTAGGTCTTTTGCCAAGTTTATGGCTTCTTGTAGTGTTTTCGTTCGGGTTAAGCATATCGCTTGTCTTAGGTTGTCGTTTAGATTATTTTTAAAAATGGTTAAGCCATATTTTTGGTTATTTCTAATGACGTCGTCTTTTCTTTCGTTTGCTACTGTTCCTTCCATCTCTGCGATGTGTAATGTATTCAATTCAGAAATAAGTTGCAGAATATGGTCACTGAATGTAGCCACATTTTGATTTCTCTGTGTATAGCAATTAAGTTTTGAGTACATTTCTGGAATGGTTAATGGATTTTTGTACAGCTTTGTTAGTTCAATTTGTAATTTATCAAAATTTTCAATTGGGTCTAGAATTCCAAATGCTGTCCTTACTTTGTTGTTCAATTTTACTTCCCTAATAAATTCTATAAATGTTTTTTTACTCTGTTCATTTAGTGTCTTGTAGATCAACTCTGTTATTTTTAAAAATGATGGTCCCTGTAGTTTCCAGTAAATTCTGGGACTACTTTTAACAATGTATTTATATCGAATTCTGACATGTTTTGTGTTGAAATATTATTTGAGCCGCTCTGTTCTAATTTGTCTTGATAGTTTTTCTGTTCTATTAATCGTCCTTTTGTCTCAGTGTACAATTTCTGAAAATTTGTTTTTAAGATCGTGAGTTCTTTGTAATCTATGTCAGGGCTAGTTTCAAGTTTTTCAAATTCAATTTTCAAATTCTCTATGTCTTTTAATTTTTGTGATACAGTTTCTACTTTATATTTTTTTGCTCCCTGTTTTTTATGTTCTCTAATATCCCTGACAAAGTCCTTACAATTTCCTCAATATTTTCCATTTAAAATGTAATTATAGATTTCATTTTATTGTATGATATATATATATTTTTTTTTATTTTATTAATGCATTTTTTTTTTTTTGTTGCTTAACATTTTTGTTTCATTTTGTTTTTTGTCTTAAACTATCTGCCTACTTCTATTCAAGTGTTTGTGTAAGTATGTTTTATAATATTTGTTAATTCTGTGTACAATGTATAAAATTATTATAAAGATAGTGAATAAAATGATTACATCGAGCGTTATTATCTTATTCTCTAAAAAGCTGATGTTGTTGGCTGCTGTTTGGTTGAGGATGATTTCCTCCTTCTCTTCTGTTGACCACCAGTCCCCCATAAACGTAAATTTTTGTATATTCTATGATTTCCCAAATTTTATTTTTCCTCTGTTGTAGTTTTGCCTTAAGTTCTTTGTTTACGTGTTCTAGAGCATGGTCAGCTGCTAACGCTCTTGAGAAGTTATTGCTTGCTTCTTGGTTCACTGATCTTCTTTTTATGTCAAGAAGTTTAGCTTTTTCCACTCTAAGGCGTTTTTTATATCCTCCTCGGGTTTTAAGCTTCAGGTTTTCCTTGGGGATAGCCACACGATGGGTATCTTTGTTGTCTTCAATTCTATTTCTGTACTGATGTATAGAAAGCTTCTTTGGACCTTCCTTCTTTATACTTTCTCATATGTGGCGACTAACCAAGGATTTGTCTACACGAGGTAACCCACTTTGTTCTTTTTATAGAACATGTTCTTATTAATGAGCTTGAAGTGAGTGGCATCATCAAAGCAGAACATTGTAACACGCGTTACATGCCGTTGATAACCAGGCATGCCCGTTATGATGCATACCAGGTGGATCAAATTCGTGGAACTGTACTTTAGCACTATTATAAGCATTAAGTATTTTTATTACTACGGAAAATTGGTTATACTTCACTTCCAGGAGAAAATCAAAGATTACTCTTTATTTCAAGCATTTCACATTTTGGAAGCGAAATCTTTACTTCAAAACCTTTATTATGATGCCAGGTTGACGCTTGTAGAAAAACATTCTTCAGCGTCATCAACGGGCTTACTTGGACCTTGCACGCACCTTTCTTCGTTTACACTTCAACTTTCGTACATACTTCTTATGCCAGTTAGCTCTCATTTTTATTTCTTCACGCGAGGACGATTTAAGAGAGATGAATCAATAAGCTTTCCATTTGTATTGCTCCATGTAATTGGAGTCATCTAGCCTATCAATGGAATAAATACCGCCTCTGCTCATCTTAAAAACTTTCTTGAATCTAGAAGATATTTCAAAGGATTCGTAAATAATATTCTTTGTTTACTCTTTAAGTTTCGCATACGGTTCTTATGCCACTTAGCTCTCATTTTTATTTCTTCACGCTAGGACGATTTAAGAGATAATGAATCAATATGCTTTACATTTGTATTTCTCCACGTAATTAAAGTCATCCAGCTTATCAATGGAATAAATACCGCCTGTGCTCATCTTAAAAACTTTCTTGAGTCTAGATGATGTTTCAAAGGATTCGTAAACAAATAAGGATTCAAAAATATCCAGCAAGAGTTTTGAGGAAGCAATCTTTTATAATGTGATCAAACGATTTTCTCTAAATGAAAAGGCGTTGCATTTGCACAAAGAATATGTTGAGTCTTCCATTCTCGATATAGGTATAACAATTCGTCGGTGGCTCACTATTCTGCATGTCACTTTGCTTTCGACACGCGCTTGTCTTTCAATCACTCAAACTCTAATGATACAAAGTGAACTTTGGCGTCTTAATTTATCAGACGCCTTTTACTTTTCGTTGCCTCTTCATACATTTCGCTTTTAGTAGTTTTCCTAGTGCAAAGCGAAACAATGGTGGTAGTTTCGCTAATGGTTTCTGCCACAACCATTCTAATAAGTCACACGTGTAATTATCAAATTGGCCATCACGGTCATTCTAATACACCACACGGCGAGGGGTGATGCTCTTCACATTCATTGATCGCTTCCATTCTGCATTCATGTCTGCTATTCCAACAGCTATAAGGCTCATGTTGCTCACACTCAGCGACGTAAACGTACGCCCGTATCAGCTGACACGATGAAACTAATGAATTCTTCCACCGTTCCGTTGCGTAGTATAGTAGATCGTTGACGTGGAATTTTGGATTGTTTCCGTATAATCTTGTCAGCTGATTGCTCTCTCACCACACAGTGTTGCCAAACATTACATTTCGAATCCATTTGTAAGATAAACTTAGAAAAATTTTAATTTTTATTAACATAACTTAAAAACAATGTTGAATAAAGTTAAATGAACTAATTGCATTTGTTGGTTTTTGGCTTTGGTTTATTATACAATGAAAAATTATAACTGATAACGTGCATGTGTGCAAAAGTGTGTATGCAACAAAAACCAATGGCAATATTGTGTCGATACAACCAAACACAAACACACACAACCCGATGTATTGTGTAAATATGTAACTAAAAGAACGCAGATGTTTCCGACGGGATAAGTTTCGCTCAATTTGATGTACGCTACGGGCAACGGAAAGGGACTACGATACGTTGGGGAGTGTGATGGTGCTCACAACGTAAACGTCAATGTCCATAACCAAACTTATGAGAACCCCATGTAAAAGAACACTCGCCATCATCTTATCTATATATATATAAAATTCAAATTATGTATGTATCTATAGATCGACTTGCGTCCTAAACGCATAAACCGATCGTAACCAAATTTGAAACACGAACTATATACCTTACCGGGATGGTCATAGGCTAAAAAATATTTTGATATATATAGGGGGCGTGGCACCTCCCATACAAGTGGAGTTTTTAACAGTCCGTATTTCTGGAAGTATTTACGTTAGACTACTGAAATTTGGTAAGGGGTTATATGACATTAATCCTTACCACATCCACAAAAACTGCGTATAACTAAAGAGGGGGCGTGGCTCCTCCCATGCAAATGGATTTTTTAACAGTCCGTATTTCTGGAAGTATTTACGTTAGACTACTGAAATTTGGTAAGGGGTTATATGGCATTAATCCTTACTACATCCAGAAAAACTTCGTATAACGAAAAAGGGGGAGTGGCACCTCCCATACAAATGGAATTTTTACCAGTCCGAATTTCTGGAAGTATTTACGTTAGACTACTGAAATTTGGTAAGGGGTTATATGACATTAATCCTTACCACATCCAGAAAAACTGCGTATAACGAATAAGGGGGCATGGCACCTCCCATACAACTGGAATTTTTTATAGTCCATATCTAGGCTAGACCAATGAAATTTGGGAAGGAATTATATGAGGTTAATTCCTAACACCTCCAAGAAAACTGAGAAAAACAAAAAAGGGGGCTTGGCACCTCCCATATAAATGCAACTTTTCATTGCCCATATCTCCGGAAGTATTTGGGCTAGACAACTGAAATTTGGTAAGAGATTGTATAAGGTTAATACCTAACACCTGCATGAAAACTGGTGATAGCTAGAAATGGGGCGTGACACCTCCTATACAAATGGGATTTTTCATACTGCATATTACTGGACGCATTTATGGTATAATACCAAAAATTGGTAAAAAGTTTAATGAAGTTAGTATTTAGTACTCCTAGAAAAAATATGAGCTTAGAGAAAAATGGGGGTTAGACCATTTGATATAGAAACGAATTTATATTATCAACGATAGAGGTATTGATGAATTGAATGCATTCTCTTATTGAAAGCTTTATCGGTAAGTAAATAGTCCAGCAATCTAAGCGAAATATCAATTTTATTTAAAAAAATGCTTTAAAAACTACGCCATGCCTAGATAATAATGCCGGTTTAGCTACATAAATATTACACTCAAAGCTATATGATTACGTATGTAAGCTAAAATAGTTTTATTTTGAAATTAAATATGAAATAATCCAAATTAATAAAATAGCAAACCACACACATCAAATTGAAGTACAAGTTTAAATAGCGGAAAATATTGACAGTGTACACCACAAGTTATAAAATCATCGTTTAATTGCCATCACTGTAAATATTATATGTAAACAAAAAACAGCTGATGCATTCCATTGTAATATCTATATTTGCAAAAAGCTTTTAGAAGTGCAATCTTATAATTTAAAATTACTAAAATAATAATAAGCACTTCACTTTCAAAAGTTTAAAAAGGGGGTAAGAGTGATTATTTATGTGAAGAAATTATGGTTCTAAAAATATTTTAAGTGTGATTTATACATTTGGTGATACAAATAATCTATCGAATGACAAAAGTGGGATTTTAATGTTTTCGCGTGTTTCATGTGCGTTTTTCTAAAAGTTGGACTGTTATTGGTTATTTTCAGCAGTTTTTCAGTTCGTAGTTGCAAAAAGTTTTACTAATCTACCACATTTCTAGATTATAAAAGTTAAAGGAAAATGTATTAAATTGCATTAAAAAATCTATAGAATAATACATGTATTTTTGGTTTATAAAAACTGAATATCTATTATTGTTCTTTAATGTAATATTTTTATTTAGTGAAATGCCTTCCCGTAAAAGGCCGCGTCTCAGTCGTTATAGTCAGAAGGCAGCAAAGAGTCGAGCAAATAGAGCAAATGAGTCAGAGGAAGCGCATGCGAGTCGTTTAGCTGATTTGCGCAGGCGGGAAGTTTTGTGTAGAGCAAAAGAAAACGAAGAGCAAACTAGGCTTAGGCGTGAAACATTGCGACTAAATTCCGCTGCTTCTCGAGCGAATGAAAACGAAGAGCAAGTCGAGCTTAGACGCCAAGGACTGCGATCACGTGCAGCTGATAATCGAGCAAATGAAACAGAAGAGCAGCATTCACTTCGCTTAAGTCAGATGAGAATGGCAGTAACAAGGCGTTGTTTGAGGATTAATACCTTGAAAAAAGAAGCGTTTGACTATAAACCAGATGCTGAATATCAGTATCACCCTCAAGTAACAATAGGCGAAATGAGCATAGTCTGCAATTTTTGCCAAGCACGGAAGTTTAAAACTGAGCCGCCTGGAATGTGTTGTTCTAGCGGAAAGATCCACCCCAGCTCAGGGACAATCATTAGCTGTAGTAGGAGTCAGTCTAACCAACTCATGTTTTACCCATGGCCAAATATATGTAGCCTGCTCCAGAGTTGGCGCACCGAAAAACCTTTTTATTTATACTCAAAATAATATAACAAAAAATGTCGTATATCCGATCGTTTTAAATAATACCTAAACTGACTTAAAAAAGTTAAAGTTGTTTTATTTACATTGCATACTTTTTGATAGAAATGTGGGGTGAAACCCACGGGTATAAGCTAGTTCCCTATATTTTGAAATCACTAACGAAATAAATTTATAGAAATTAAAATTTTTATGAATGGTAAACTCTTTCTGATTCAAATTTATTAAATGCTTCATTCTAACACTTCACCACATTTACGATATTAACTGCTTCCCTCCAGCATTAAAAACTACCATTCCAGCAACTAACAACGTTAGAAAACACTTCTATTTAGTATCAATGTTAAC
>JAYXIM010004039.1:0-12097 GCA_037575425.1 Anastrepha fraterculus | reverse complement strand
CAGCATCTATACTGATGGTTCCAAGCTAAATGATCAAGTAGACGGAGGCCTTCATTCTGAAGGAATCAATGCCAACATCTCATTCCGGTTACCGGATCACTGCAGTGTATTTCGAGCTGAAATTCTGCCTATCAGGTAAGGTCTGCTAGCCCTAAATAAAAGTGTCCTCACAACAAGAGATTATATTCAGATAGCCAATCGGCCCTGAAAGCTTTAAAATCGCCTTATATTACATTATATGGACTCAGTCCGTGACCTGTGCAACAAGTAGAATGACATGGCCGGAATGGAACAGGGGCCGCACAAACAGACTGCTGAAACTAAACAGGAAGAACATGAGACATCTTCTTGGGGTCCTAACAGGGCATTGTCTGATTGGCAGGCATGCCAGTAGACAGGTAGCACCCTATAACGACTAATGCAGAAGCTGTAACGACGACATTGACGAAGAAGAGACTAGAGGCGAGTAGCGTGCAGCGAATAAAGATACAGCGGCTCCGTTGACTGGCTCATGTCGTCCGAATGGATACAAACGCTCCGGCTCTGAAAGTATTCGATGCGATGCTAGCTGATGGTAGCAGCGGAAGAGGAAGACTTCACTTAGTGTGTCCAATTGGCGCCAGATTAGCATGAGAAAGAAACGACTGGCGCGCTTTGTTAGAACTCGGCCAAAATCGCGTAAGCGGTTATCGCGCCAATTAAGAAGAAGGAGAAGACAGTTTCAAGAAACTGTGCATAGAAGCTAATATCCAAAGCCAAAAGTATTCAAACAACCAAAATTACTTGCCCAGTAAAGTAGCGCAAAATTGCTGGAAAATATTTTATTCAAAGATCTGTCATACTTCAAAACATATTGCCATGCTGCAGACAACTCGAAGCGGGTGACATCCCGCGTGTTCACAAGCACGAGCCCCAAAGTGCGCGTAATGTGACTCTAGCGGGAATTTGACGTATATGACTTAGGAAGTATTTTGTTTGAATGAGGCCTGGAATCTTATAATATTGGGTAGTCGAAAAAGTCTTTTCGTATTTCTAATCAAACTTCAACTCATTTTTTTTTTATATTTATAATGAGCTTTATTAAAGCAAATATGTACAATTTTGTTCGACTACCTTTTGCCAATTTTCTTCTAGAGACATTATTCCATCAGTGTACAACTTTTGTGGTTTCTCGGCGAAAAACAGTGGCAAGTAATTTTCACAGGCTTCTCTTGAAGACAACTTTATTCCATTAAGGGAGTTCTGCATTGACCGAAACAAATGGTAGTCCGATGGTGCAAGGTCAGGGCTATATGGTGGATGCATCAAAACTTCCCAGCCAAGCTCTCCCAGTTTTTGCCGAGTCATCAAAGATGTGTGTGGCCTAGCGTTGTTCTGATGGAAGACGGCGCCCTTTCTGCTGATCAGTTCTGGCCGTTGTTTTTCGATTGTTTGCTTCAATCTCATCAGTTGTTGACAGTAAAGTGTAGAATCAATTGTTCGAGCAGGCTGGAGCAGCTCATAGTGGATGATTCCTTTCCAATCCCACCAAACACACGGCATAACCTTTCGAGGCGTCAATCCTGGCGACCATTTGTTGAGCTTCACCACCCTTGCACCATGATCGTTTTCGCACATTATTGTCGTATTTGATCCACTTTTCGTCTCCTGTTACCATTCGCTGAAAGTTCGAAATGGTTCGATTTCATTTCGCTTCAGCAAAGAATCGCAGATGTTAATTCGGTCCATTAAATTTTTTACAAACAATTCATGTGGTACCCAAACATCGAGCTTCTTTTTGTAACCAGCCTTTTTTAAATGGTTCAGAACCATTTGATGATGAATGTTTAGTGCTTTGGCGATGTAATGGCAGCTTATGTGACGGTCCTGGTCAATCTTTTCCATAATTTCATCGACTTTTTCAACGATAGGTCGACCGGAGCGAGGAGCATCTTTCACATCGAAATTTCCAGAACGGAAGCGAGTGAACCATTGTTGTGCTATACGAACTGATACAGCATCGTCTCCGTAAACTTCATAAATTTCATTGGTGGCTTGCGTGTAATTCTACCCTTTTCTATACAAAAATTTCAAAATATAGCGAATTTCTTCATTATTTTCACTCATTTTTGAACAGCTATAACTTTTTTTCAACTTCTCCAAATTTAATTTTTTGTTGGTGAAATGAAGCTTAAAATGTCACCTTTCTAACACCATATAATATGACACAATGTGATTGGTAGCACTGGCGATAGATGACTCCAACGACATCTATTGACAAAACACGAAAAGACTTTTTCGACTACCCAATATATGCAGAATTTAAGGGATGGATGGTAGCTAAGATCCACAATTACTACAGAATTACGCCCAAAACTCTCAGCTACAGCAGATCCTGAGGTATAAAAATAGCCAACAAGCATTTTGTGAGTGAGTAATTAAACACCCCTCCTCTTCTGGATATCTTAAAATTCATCAATGACTTTAAGAGATTTGTGGAAGAGTGACCTCAAAATAATTAATCCGTCTTACCACCCACTTTTTATCACTCCTTTCTCTATTCGTTCTACTGAAATCTATCCGGGTGTAGTACAATGGTCTACTGGCTGAGTGCTTAGACTTGTTCAACCCCCCACAAATCTAATCTAAAATCTAGTTCAACACCAAATTTATTGTGGTTTGAAGCCACAAGTGGACGAGATAACCCACAGACAGTAAAATGAATCAAAGACCCAGAAATGTATAAAAATTCAAATAGAAAAATCTTATCTTATGAACGATAGGTTATCGTTGGCTTTTAGGCAAATAACGACAACAATTTTATTGCATAGCTTTTTTATTATTCAAACAGGAAACGCATGCCATACGCAGATATTTTAGAAACTATATTTAGCAGTGCAGCAAATATTTCAAATGTATTATATTTTGAAATGCATGCACAACATAAATTGCAAATTTTAATCAAAATGTATTTAATAAAGCAATTTAAGCTGATATGGAAAACCGGCTATGAACTGAGAATTATCATCAGTGTTTGGGGGGGTCATAAACACTTATAATATTTATAAATTTTTATTAAAATATACCGATAAGCCCACCTGCCGAGACTCGCTGCTTATATTATTTGCACAAAGTATTTACATAAAATATAAATACATACATACATATATACATACTTGTGTATGATTTTCAAAAATACACTTAGGATGACACCAAAAAAATTTAATCTTCTTATATTTATTTTTTGACACTATTATTCCGACACGACATTCGCGCACGACGTGTGCTGCGATAAGCCGCCAGTACAAATTGCCTTTCTGTTATCAGCAGCAGCATGACTATGTGGTCTTACAAATCTGAACACAATATTCCTAAGTGTTTTTATTTGTTTTTGTTTCTATAATATAAATGCGGCTGCCAAACACACTCTGTACTCCTACAGCCAGCACACACATGCACGTAAGTATGTGTGTATTTGTAGGCTCGCCTGCACTCGCTTATCGCCCGCAGAAGTTATGCTCGCAGTTTGCCAATCTTCTAAGGCTACGCTCCCATAAAGCGACTTTTTCGGTGAAATCTCTTTTTTTAGTGTCGCGTGCTCACAGAGAGTCCGAGAGTAGGCAACTTCGTTTGAGTAATTATGAATTCTGTTACCACTTACACTCCATAATTCAAATCTAAAATAAATGATATTCCATTATACTGCATTCACCGAAAAGTTACAGAGGAATGAAATTTTACATTCTTCGAACTTGCCCCTCATAAAAACTTCATTATGATTCAATAATAAAATGTTTGCTCAGTAAACAGCTTTCTCGTTCCCTCTTGTCAAATCGGCTCTCTTAGTAAGGCATTGGGTCGCTAGCTCCAGAAATGTTGAGTAGAGTGTAGGAAGTGTAAGATTTTTAGGAAAAGCACTTCGTTTTCAAAACGGTGCGCTTATGAGTATGGAAGTTCATCGATAAGCCCAGGACCAGTACGATACGTAATACATCCTGACTTACCGCTTTTTTGAGGCAAAGCGCGCGAAAGATGGATGGATATTTTGAGAATCCGAGCCCGTTGTCCTTCAAACGTACAATCTATGAATGGAGGCGTGACCGGCAAAACTCAAACTTAGAGTTCTGTTAAAAAAAAAGAAATTTAAATGCAGGACGTATCCCTTCGCAATACCCATCGTGCAAAGTTTTCGTTTTGTGAGAAATTTAGAAAGCGTACGTCCGACTTACAAAAGGAGTTTCTCGTATGAAAAACGATTTGAAGCTATGTTCCTAGGAGCACCTCTAAAAATGTTACTTGTATCTGCAGCAAAATATTTGAAGAAGTCGCAGTAATTCATAAGTAAATGGGTGCAATGGTTCTACCGGAGCTAAAAACGTTGACGACTTCACCGCACAAAGAAGTATTTCTCCGAAGCGAGATCAGAATATCATTGAATTGTTTTGCGACAAAAAGAGACTTAATTTTTCCACTTTCTTCACCCTCATAAGCGGAACCTTTTTAAGGGAGTGTCAAAACTCTAGTGTCATAAGACAACAAAACTATATTAATTGAATTATGAAAAAATGGAAAATAGCTCCTGGTGACGCTCAAGCATGCATGTCCTGCAGCTTATATGATGTGTGTGTCGGGTGACACACGAACTTGCCTCGTGTCACACATACTTGTTGTTGGCTTTTACATGATGAAAATCAAAAATTTTAGATATTAGCGTCATGCACCCGACACGCACACATATAAGCTGCAGGACATACAGGCTTGAGCGTCACCAGGAGCTAAAAAAGAATCTGAACTGCAAAGGCTTGTAAATTCGTGTCGAGCCAAACTTAAATGATATTGAGTAGCATAAAAACATATGCACTGGCGTTCATGCAAATTACGTGCTGGGTACTGTAGCTGGCTAAACTACTACTTATCCAGAATTGACTCCGATCATAGTTTTTCCAGGTTAAGCCATATGAAGCAAATTGCGGCAGCCGGTGCGAGGCGAGCTGCATGGAAGTGCATAGGTGCGGATCTCCATGCATGCAACATAAAAAGTGATAGAAAAAGTGGTTTCTAATAACGCGGACGCTCCTCGACAGCCAATGCCAAACCTCCAAGTATATTTCTGGCATGAAAAAACTGCTCATAAAAAACCATTTTCTGTTCGAAGTTGGCTTAAAACTGTAAGTTCTTTCTATCAGTGGACCAACAACATCAGATGCACGCCACTAATAGGAGAAGGAACAGCTCGGCCAAACACCCAACAAAATAGGGTGTAAGAGCCATTTATATATATGCATGTATATATATATAACTTCGGTTGCTACGTCATCAGGGACTCAGCAACAGATGCCCGCTCATTTCACCCTTATTCTTACACTCAACTTATCAGTCGTTGTTCGGACGCTAACGAGATAACTTAAGTGTTGGCTGCGCCGAGTTTTCGTACATCACCAACACCAATCTCAGTTTTTCCCGACCTCTGTCGTAACTAAACGCTCTCATAACCCCGACTACGTCAGTAAATCAGCTGGTTACTTCAAAATCGCTGAGAGTCGGTTAACGGTGTGATGTAAGCCGCACCTTCTTTATTCTTTTCATCATCCATAACACTAACCAACTATTTGAAACAACTAAGAAAAACTTGAAGAACCTTGACCGAGTGGTAGAAAAATGTATTCTTAGATAGAAGAGGAGTGAGCTACTAAGCATGATGGACTAATTACGAGACACAAACCATGAGGGCAACATATGATCACCACAGGCATCAGCACTGTGTACATTTTTTTGGAGGATAAAGGTAGTACGGAGCGTTTTCTTCGCCGCTATTGGTATTTGGTGCCGAGAGGGGACGAATTAAATTCTCTTTACTCTCGACACTCTAGGGCTCTCACTTTTTCGCTGAACCTGCGGCACCCTGTGGGGTTTAAATATCACACATCTGGTGAAATTCAGCAGCAGCTTGAAGTGGTTAATACGAACGTAAATCGTAAAATCGCCTTCTCTAATCCAAGTCCCCTTCTCCCTTTTTCCACCTGTCTGATTACTTCCCAATCTCCTTTTCCTCTCCCTTTCCCCTGGATGATATCAAAGTGGACAAAGTTTGAATATTTGTCTAAGTGGGCGCCTCGCGAAGGCAGCAGTTTATCATAAGGTCCCTCGTCAAACTCGTAATATTCTTAAACAAATCTTGGGGGCTTGCAGGAGCCTACAATTGTTAGCATTTGCCTCTCATCATCCTTTATATACTCTCTCTAGGCCCAATATTACTTGAGTGCTTTAAAAATCCAATCCATTGTATTCCATTATATTCCACTCATCGAACAATCCCTTCGCTTTGGTTTCAGCCCTGTCGAGATGCAGCTTTTCCTATCCCTATGGTTAGATGAGACTGACTACGATGACCGCGACTCTCACCGCTCTAAACAGAGACCTATAAGTGGCTAAAATAACAACATGCACGAGCGTTTTAGTATCTCTTGCCTTTTCGCGTCCTATCCCTCTCCTACTATTCAGTAGTTAAAGCGACAAAAGTTGCCCCGCCTGAGCACAGTCTAATGCGCCTGATTATATTGGTCTGCACTTGATAATTCGATGGGAATCGTATTGTATTTTATATTCATATCAGCTAAGAATATTCAATAGAAACTCGCTGATAATTTCTAATTTGAATGACAGCATACCTTCAGTTTTGAGACTATATAAGCGCCACTTCTGCTTGGGAATGGCATTAGTTGTGCAGTGTCTCAGCAAATAAGCACATTCGTTAGCGATTTGAGTGATTTATAAAAGTACAAAAAGACTGAATTAAAATGAGTTTGAGCGGCAAGAATGTGATCTTCGTTGGCGGTTTGGGCTTCATTGGCTACGAAGCCTGCAAAAAGTTGATGCCCAAGAATATGGCGGTAAGCAGTAGTAGGCAGCTCAAGGATTTTGCAACATTTTCAAGAACTTTCCATAGCGAAATGTCTACCAGTACTTAAAGCGCTACATGATTTTAATCGAAAAATCTTTATTTTTTTGCAGAGCTTTTTCGTCTTCGACATTTTGGAAAATGCTGAAAATATCAAGGCACTGCAGGCACTCAATCCCAAAACCAAAGTATACTACACCAAATTCGATATCACCAACAAGGACTCCATCAAAAGCGCCATTGCTGATGTGGTGTCCAAAGTCAAGTATATCGATGTACTCGTTAACGGTGCCGGCATCTTGGCTGATCCTAATGTTGAGTTGACGATGAACATCAATTTAATTGGTCTCATCAACACCACCTTCGAAGCTTTGCCCTACATGGACAAGAACAAGCAAGGACGCGGTGGCTTGATCGTGAACATTGCCTCCGTGTTGGGTCTGGAACCGTGCCCACCAGCGGCTGTGTACTGTGCATCGAAATTCGGTGTTATGGGTTTCACGCGTTCCATTTCTGTAAGTAAAAATGCCAACGAAAAAGATGCGAAATAAAATTAATTGATTTTTCTCATTATCATACTTTAAGGACCCTTACTACTACAGCATCACCGGTGTTGCTGTGGTTACATTCTGTCCTGGCTTGACTGAAACGCCATTGAAGAACAACATTGGCAGCAAATATACCTTTGAATACTCGAAGAAAATTAGTGAGGAATTGAATAACACCAAGACACAGAAACCCGAGGTTTGTGGCGGTCACTTAGCTGAAGTGGTTGTGTCGCACGAGAACGGCGGCATCTACATCAGCAACCAAGGCAGTTTGTCCAAGGTCACACCCACTGTCTACTGGCAGCCCACCTATTAGAACGGCGAATATCTGAGATTCTTTGCAACTTTGCATATACAAACATTGTTGCAATATTTACATAAAAACTTGTACATATTTTGTTTTTTTAGTTTTGTAAGCTTAAAGTCTGAGTTGAATAAATGTTGATTAGTTATGCACTAAAAACGTGACTTGTAATCGCATTTGTTGTTATAACCTTGAGCTATTTAAAGGTCTTGTTGTACTATACCCGTAGCCCATTTATGATGCTGAGTAAGGTTAACGCCAACTGAACTGCTCAACTATACAGAACAGAACAATACATTAGTGTCGAGAAAGTGATTGATTGACAAGCTGACTTGCAAGATAGCATTTGGAAATATAAATGAACTTAGAATGCATTACCTGCAGGTGTACATATATATTCAAGTAAGTACTCAGGTAGCAACATTGAAATAGGCATGGCAATATATTTGTGGAAAATTTATTGCATTTTATTATCTGCTTGTGGGGGCCACAAACTCACAACAAAATCATGGCAATCGAATGAAATTTATTTCGCCAAACAATGTGGGCGTCGGTTGACAATTTCCCTTGACTATTTAGAGCGAGGCTATATACCAGTCTGTGCGGTTTAAGAACCTTATTAGGTTGTTGACGTCTAAGCCAGACAGTTGTTCGAGACCCTCGAATAGCGGTTTACCCAGGGTTAGCATTCTGTCCTTCCATAAGGCAGGGCATTCACAGAGGAAATGGAAGAGTGTTTCCTTTTTCTCTAATTGTTTACAAATGTGGCAGTGTGTGTTGTGAGGGATGCTCATTTTGGCTGATTGTTCTCCTTTAACCTAAATGCACTCATGGTTGCCGTCTTCTTTCTAACGTGTTTCAGTGCAGTGAGAGCCTCCTTAGGGCATGATCTGATTGCACTGACCGCTATTGCACAGGCTGATCTTTGTATTCCGCTGAGTATTTTGGTATTGTTATCTCTCCCTAGAGCTTTAAACCAAACTACCAAACCATACGATAAAATTGGTCGTACGAGGGGTGCCTTTTATATGTCGGGATTAGACAACAAACACAAATTTTAATAATCGAAAATCACTTTATTGTTTTTCAAAATATTCTCCATGAAGATCTATACACTTTTGCATGCGTTTGAACCAATTTGTCGAAACACTTTTGCCACTCTGAATGAGGTACTTCCAAAACATGCATTCTGAGTGCCGCAACCGCTTCTTCAGGTGTCGAAAAACGTTGACCTCTCAGTTTGTTTTTTACGTGCGGGAATCAAAAGAAGTCATTCGGTGCCAAGTCAGGACTATACGGCGGATGACCCATTAATTCGATGTTTTGGGTGCTCAAAAATGCAATTGTTTGAGCCGATGTGTGAGAGCTCGCATTGTCCTAGTGAAAAGTGATCCGTCTTAGGCGATTGGTTTTCCTAATTTCTTGGAAGACAACTGGCAAAAAAATGGTTGTGTACCACTCAAAATTTACTGTTCTGCGTTGTTCTAGTGGTGGGGTTGCGACATGTCCAGTTTTTCCGAAAAAACAGGCGACCATTTGCTTGGAAGTGCTTCGTGCGCGAACAACTTTTGTTGGATTTGGCTCATCTTGAAACACCCATACAGTCGACTGCTGTTTACTTTCAGGCTCATACGCGTAAATCCATGATTCATCACCTGTCACGATGTCATAGACATGTTTCGAAGCCCCGCGATCGTATTTTTTGAGCATTTCCTTCGACCAATCGACACGAGGTAAACAGAATAGCCTGTCTGAGCGGAACGGGAGCAATGCGAACTTGCTCAACAACGGCTATAAGAATGGTTGCTTGAAGCAGCAATACCAAACCCTGTCAGTGTAATGTAAATCACCGGTCGCCTTCGTCTAGCTTATCTAACAGTAGGCCCAACAAACTTGATGTGTCAACAGGTTGTATCGAAAGGAAGAGGGGTGCTACATGAGTGGGTTTGAATGGTAGAAATGGCCACTGGACCCATTCCACTCCAACTTGTAGTCAAACGGTGGGCAGCTAGTACAACCCGAAAGCTTCCTAATCTACTTCATCTTACAAAAGACAATTCTACGGGTCATGTATGAATGCTGGGTTCAATCCTGAACTCCCGGTGCCTGACGGTCTGCGACAAGATGGAAAGAAAACTAGAATACTCCAAGAACTTCAAGGAGGTCATCACTGATCGCTCAGCGTGAAGAAATTTTACAGATGGGTTCAAAAGGGCAGTGCCGGGACTGGAATTGTCGGATCACTTTTTAAGAAGGCAATTGCAATGGGAAAAACGACTTACATTTCCCAGGCGAAGGTTCACGTCTTAGAGCTAAGTGCCAGATAATGTTTTCGTAGAGGCACGCGTAGTGCCAATATCAACATTCTCTCTGGCAGTTCAGTAGCTCTAAAATCTTAATCAAGCTTAGTCTAGGATTATTTTAAAATTCTCGAAACTCTAGCATCAAGAAACTTTGTTACTCTGATATGGGTACTGGAACGTGCGGGGCACACAAGGAATGAAATTGCGAGCTCTTCAGCGAAAAAGAGCGCAAACACTCTCTTCATAGGTCCTAAACCTTTCTGCGGCGTAAATAACAGCTTCAAAAGTGCGGGTACAACGAGGCCTAATCGAGTACTGGAGAGGGCATGCGGCAATCAAAAATACTCCTTTGAAGAGCTGAACATTGAACACAAAACATCCAGCTGATTTCTATCACAAAAGTGTTGCAATCGCCAAGTGCTTTGCATTGCTGCTTGTTTGCGATGAAATAGTTTTTCTATCTCCTAAACATTTCGGGATTTGCGGGACGTAAAAAAAAACGGGAATCCGGTATTGACAACCCTAGAAGTATGTTCAAAAATAATAAAGCAAGCAATATGTTAATATAATATCTATGCAGAAAGTTTCCATATGAAAAATTATCCAGCATTTCCATCGATTTTCCGTTGGCCTGATGAATTCAATATTTCGATGCTTGCCCGCGGGCGGCATAGAAATACCAAGCATACTCGCATAGCGTTCGTGAACTAAACACCGCACAGCATGTTAAGCAACAAGGTACCACACACGTAACTAGAGAACAGCTGGGAAAATACCTGCATGCATTTTTGTATACGAGGAAGCGGACAACGACCTTAAAGAATCACCTGCGACGGAGAGATGCATGAGAGCCAAAACTCTTTCGCGCCATTAGGAGAATAATCTGAAGAAAAATTAATTACAGCAAATGTCAATGAGACTCGCTTATTCTTAGGGCTTACCACACTGACTGGCACGTATCCGTTCGATACTCAGGCGAAGACTTTCCCAGCCCTATTCCTACATGTATTTAATTAATATTTCATTATAATACCATAAACTCTTTCCCATATACTTTCTGTGAATGCTGCTAAAAGTGGCAGTCCTTGCCCGGAACCTTATACAACTCTTCTGTTTTGATGAATCCAATCAGCTCTCTGCGCAGCCGAACTGGTTGATGTGTGACTACCGTTCGGTAGTGCTCGGGATCGAAATCCTCTGCGTGCATGAAGCATGAAGAGAAAAGGTTCTTGCTAATAGCGGTCACCCAATGGCGAGCGATAGACAATGGCAAGCCGCGGAGTTTATTTCTGTCATGAAAAAGCTCCTCATAAGAAAGCAACTATCGTTCGGTGGCGCGCTAAAACTACTCATTCACAATGCTGCTTGAGCTTTTGCTTTGCCGCTACGAATTCGCTTCGATATCCCTTTTTATAGCTCCTTTTGAGGAGTAGTTCTTGTTACTCATTAGGGATTGAAGTCCACGGAAAAGGTGATAATCACAAGGTGCAATATCCGGAGAGTATGGTGGATGCGCCAATAGTTCCCATCCAAGCTCGTTCAGCTTGCCTAATGTTTTCCTTGCGGTATGAAGTCTTGCGTTGTCGTGGTGAAACAAAACTTTGCGTCTATTCACTAAAGACGGTTGATTTTTTTAAGTGCCTCATTCAGGTTTGATAGCTAATGGGAATAACAATCATCAGTTGGTTTGGTTCCAGAAGTTCATAATAAACAATACCGACCATATCCCACTAAATAGACAGGAGAATCTTCTTGGGGTGAAGACCATCTCTAGGGGTCGGTTCTGGTGTTTCATCTTTATCTTATTGTATTATTATATTGGCGTTTCCGAACAGGAGTATTATAAAGGACCCATTTTTCATCACCAGTAACGATACGGTTCAAAAAGCTTTCATTTTCAAGCCGTTGCAGCAGCTGAGAACATACATTCACTCTCTGCTGAAGGTTGGTGACGGAAAGTCTTTGCGGAACCCATTTTCCCAGTTTTGAAGCCTTTCCCAACGGAACCAGGAGTCTGTGAACTGTTCCATGCCATGAATTACCTCTGGGCTATCATATCGACTGT
>JAYXIM010004032.1:0-14564 GCA_037575425.1 Anastrepha fraterculus | reverse complement strand
CTCTTTGAACGAGTCGAGCAGCCATGCGCCTTTTTAAATGAGCGATTCCCGACATTTTTTTAGCAGAATGTATTATGTCTTTTTTAGACGTATACGCATTTTTAAATAATATTTTCCCTAATTTCATTTAACTCTCTGAATTTCGTCTCCAATTGTCAACTTTTCCTAACTAACTTTCAGTTTTCTGCGCAAATATATGTATGTATGTACGAACGCACTTGGGAGTATAAAAACCGTTGCTTTATATTGCTTCACCACGAATGCTTCCTGCACCGGCCAATGCATCCTGTATAACTAACTGTCTGTTACTTTCTCATAAATTATGCAATCACCTGGTATAGATGTTACACCTTCTTACCCACCAACACTCCCATCGGTAATTTCATAAGCAAAGAAAGTTGTTGCTTCTTGCTATTGCCAGGCTGGTTAGAATGAAAGTCACTCGAGTGGCGGCTGGTCAATGAGTTAACAAAGCAAATCATTCAAGCTCGTTTGCAGAGCGGCTTAAACAGTTATAAAGGAGTGTGCATGTGTGTGTGTGTGTGTGTGTGCTGGTAAAACTAAAACATTCCCACTCACACCCATTGGCATAACGCGTCCGCCGGATTTACCAATAAATTCTGACACCGCATCAGTGGCAGCAAATCGAAAGACTGCGTGTTGAACAGTAAGTTGCCCTTTTGTGCATTCACTTAGAAAAAGATATAAGCTCCCAGCGTTGAAAAAGTACGTGCTTCACCCGGTTTAGCGACTCTGCCAACACACAACAGATTATACACAAAGAGAAATTACGTTCATTAATCAAGAACGCCGGACAACACGGAAAAGGCGTTGTTGCATCAGTGCCGTTGCAACAAATTTTCCGTTCACACTTGCAAGAATAGCAAGCAGGCGCACATTGTGGGACCAGCTGCCACAAGCACTGCTCCACTAATAGCCAAAGCCCCGCCACGGTCATAATCAACACTGCACCCGCTGGCAAGTCATATTGAAGGAAGTCGTAAGTGCTCAGCGCGCAAATTGCATTTTAAAAAGGGCATTAGAAAACGATACGAAATTTGTCATTTTTTATTTACCAACCAACCGACCGCGCGTCCGTTTGCAGACAATCGGGTATCAAGTAAAGCGTTGGGCTATATAAACTTGCTCAACTGAAAATACGCATGGAGAAATGCTGAGAATATTACTGCTGCCTATCTACCTGCTAGACATGTTGACTGGTTGGCGGAGCTTGTGATTACAGGCATTCCAATTAGGCGCAACTAATTCGAATCAATTTGCATGCGAACGTGCTGAAGTAGCGCTCTTCGATGAACGATTGGCACTTAAACTACTTAGAAGTCATTTTTCATAAGAGAATTGCCAAAAAAAAACAATAGTTGCTTATTAAGCAATGTGGGAGCTGGATCGCAGTATGGTATCCCAGGAAGATGTCGGCGGTATTTTATCCTTTAAGCTTGAACACCTGCATTTACGGCATACAATTTAGGCTACCGGAATTGGGCGCATTCTGCTTCTTCTTGATTGGCGCTTAACCGATAAGTGGCGCGTACCATTCTGTTAGGGGTTTGGCCGAGCTCATCCTCCTATTTGTGGTGTGCGCCTTCATGTTTTTCCGCAAATGTACGGACTTACAGTTCCATGCTGCGACAAATGGTTCTTTATGAGGAGCTTTTTCATGGCAGAACTCTGAGGGGTGACCGCTATTAAGAAAACTTTTTTATTATTTGATGTTCATGCACGCAGATTCTAACCTACGCACTCCCGAGTCACGCACCAACCCATTCAGCTGCGGCGACTGTACTATAGTCGTTGTAGTACTGTTGTACAGTGGGGATATTTCGACCAATTTAAAATTTTTTTTAAATTTTCATAAATGATTTTGGAAGAGATTGTATCGGTCCGAATTTCAAAGATTTTTTTTATTTAATCAAAACTTACCCTTGAATAGGGGTACTTTTATGAAAAAGTCAGAAAACCTTAAACAGTTTGCAGTTCTAATCAATGCTAATATATCCTGGGCAAGCACGCAAATTTCAAATTAATATACAGTTAAAACTATCAAGAAACCGATTATATTTTTTTATTTTATTTTTCTTCTTAATGTACATATGAGCTTATTAAATGTATTTTTTGGTAATTAATCGAAGATGTTTTCTCCCCGGTTAATATTTTTTATAAACAATTTAATACCGAAATTTTGGTCAAAAATCGACTTTTTTGAGAAACCGTCATTTTGTCAAAAAACAATTTATTTTGCCTATAGAAAAAATAGATATATTTACTGAGCAGGTTAAGGATTACTCCTATTTTGAAATGTTTACTCTGCAGTTGGTGCTGGCAGTGCAGTATTTTGAAAAAACCAACTCATGGTTCGACCCGTCTGTTATTGAGTACAGGCATATTTTGGATAGATGAAAATACTATTGCAAAAAATTGGCTCGCTAGGAAGCGCTCTAACCGACAATATTAATATTTGCATCGAAAAGATTGGTATTTTTCAGCATAAACTGACATTTAACGAGGTTTTTTTGTTCTTTCTTCAGTATGTTGAAAAATGCATCGTAAAAATTTTCGTGCTCTGATTTATAACGATTTTCGACGTGGATTTACCGAGACAGCAGGGCATTGATCAACTTACTTCGACTACTGACGTTAAAGCATCACACTTAGCGACTGTGAAACGCTGCTACAATGAGTTTTAACGTGGCCAAGTTTGTGAATGCCATCCAAAAACGGTGGTTGAGCCAGAAACAATCAATGCTGTGCGTCGTCATGTAACATATCGTGAGATAGAGTCATCATTGGGCATTAGTGGAGCCAACATACATGCAATATTACATGAACATTTGGTACTCAACCAGATTTGTTCTCATTGAATGCCGCCTGTTGGCCAAAAACTCGACTGGTGTAAACAAATTTTGAAAAAATTTAGCTGCGGTAGTTCAAGGCACATCTATGCCATCGTAACAGGAAAAAAAACAGCAATAGGTAGTATGAGTACTCCAAGCAAAGCTTAATCCTACAAATGTTGTTCGCGGAAGAAGTACCTCAAAGCAAATGGTCGACCGTGTTTTTTTTTTTTAAATCTAGTCATGTCGCAACTGCACCACTAAAGAAACTTTAAACTTGAAACGATCAATTCTTAGTGGTACAAAACCATTTGTTTGCCAGAAGTTTTCGAAGCATTAAGGAAAACGTACCCCCGAAGACGAATCATCCTTCACCAAGATAATGCCAACTCTCACGTTTTGGCTAACGCAAGAGAGTTCTTGAGCGCTTTGAGCACTCAAAAGGTCGAATTAATGGGTTATCCGCCTTGCTGTACTGATTTGGCAACCAGTGATGGGTTTTTACTATTTAAAGAAGCTGCTGAAGCCTTTCACCAGCTCGTTTTGGAGGTATCCACTTCTGAGTGTACTTTGAGCAAATGAGCTTCGAATATTAGTTCAAGCGAATGCAGTAGTGATATTTACTGCCAAGGAGAAAATTCGAAAAACAATAAAGCCAGTTTTTTAATTAATTTTTCATTTATTTACTAAAGTAAATTTTTAACATTTTTTTAATATTTTACTGTGTTTTAATTATTGGGCACTAAATATAAAAGGCAACTCGCTTGTGTTAAGCAGTTTGTTGTTATTTTTGTAGTTTCATTATAGGCAAATGGTACAAAATGTGTTTCTTTTGCAGGATTACGGTGTCTGAACTTTTCAAATTTGATATACACTTGCCAGAAAAAGTATCGGCACACAAAGAAATCAAAGCAACAGATAAAGATATTCATTGTAAAAAAGCTAAAACATTTTAAACTTTTATGAGAAATGATTAGTAAGTAAATTGTCTACAATTTCTATACATTTTTTCCTTAGTACATCTTTAAAAATTAAACTTTTCCTTTTTTAATTTTAATACTTTTTTATGAAAATATGGTTCATTCTGTTACATATATATACATATATATATATAGAATGGGCGCGCACGCCATTTTTGTGGTGTGCGTCTTGGTGTTGTTCGACAAATGGAGGGACCTACAGTTTCACGCCAACTCCGAACGGCAGATATTTTTATGAGGAGCTTTTTCATGGCAGAAATACACTCGGAGGTTTGCCATTGCCTGCCGAGGGGCGACCGCTTTCAGAAAAATGTTTTTCTTAATTTTAGTGTTTCACCGAGATTCGAACCAACGTTCTCTCTGTGAATTCCGAATGGTAGTCACGCATCAATCCATTCTGCTACAACAGCCGTTAAAATTTGAGTTTCAAACGTTCTGCATATTCAAAATTAAAGAGAACAAAAGTTATACATACAAATTTTCATCAAAACTTTTTAATTAGAATTTATAGAAAAAAATTTGGGGTATTGAATTTTGATATAATAAAGTGCAAGCCTACAGTGGGTGAAAAATTGTGTTAATTCGTGAAAATTTTCTTTATTGCCAGTCTTGTGGATTAGCTTCGAATACTCGAAATTTTGTGAATATGAAAGAAAACACTCCAGCTGACCACCGGCAGCAAAAAAATTGTCAAAAATCAACGCAATTTTTGAGTCACTTGAAACTTAAATTTTTTAGACTAAAATTTAATGGCCTTTTACACTGGCTGTACACAGCAGTAATTAGGCCAATTATCTACTACGGTATTGCAATATGGTGGAATGCCCTGGAGAAGGGCGTGAACATCAAAAGGGTTGACAGGGTCCAAAGACTTGCATCTGTTCTTATCACCGGTGCAATGTCAACCACACCGTCGAAAGCACTAAATGTGATACTAAACTTCCTTCCGGTAGACCTGCAGGCAAAGTACATGGCGCGCAGCGCAGCAATAAGGCTGAGCACTTTAAGTAAGTGGTCAAACACAATTTATGGCCACGGCAAAATCCTGGATGGCACGTTGGGACTTCCCAGACAGGTGGACTACACAATTCCGCCTATACTTGCCACTACAACGTTTGTGACCCTCCTACCCACGAGGGAAGAGTGGGAGCGTGACGTGGTAAGACAGGGCGAGTCCATCCATGTATACACAGATGGCTCAAAGCTCGATGGCAGGGTGGGCGGGGGTGTGTATTCCGAGCATCTGGGGATTTCCTTCAGTTTTCGGCTCCCCAACTACTTAGGTGTCTTTCAGGCTGAACTGATGGCAATAATGAAAGCCGTGACACTGGTACAGTGTGATGCGATATCTGGTGATGATATCTACATTTTCACTGATAGCCAGGCGGCGATAAAATCCCTCACTAAACAGTCGACAACCTCTAAGGTAGCCATGAAATGCCGCACATCTCTTAACGAGATGGCTGAGTCATTTCACCTAACGATAGCATGGGTTCCTGGCCATTGCGACATAGAGGGAAACTGCAGAGCTGATGAACTTGCGAAAATCGGCACCAAACTGACTGATGAACACATAGACACTGATATAGGTATACCCTTGCAAACATGTAGACTACATATCCACGAGGAAATTGTAAGAATAGCGAATGAAAGATGGCGAAACGAAGCCACTTGCAAAATAGCCCGACAGATGTGGCCGACTCTCAATGCTAAACGCACAGAACTTCTACTAAGGAGAGACAAACATAGTCTCAACATACTGACTTCAGTCATAACGGGGCACTGCCTAATTGGTAGGCACGCCCAGAGAATGGGTGTGCAAACACATGACTTCTGCAGAAGTTGTCTAGACGAGGAAGAGACGATTCCGCACCTTCTGTGCCATTGTCCTGCTCTATCCAGACGTAGACTCGCCAATATGGGCAAACATTTCTTTAATGAATTAGAAGATCTCGGCTCTGTCGAAATTAAGGATCTAGCAAAATTTTTGAACAGTACACTGTGGTTTCAGGAGGGATAAGGGCTAGTTTCCCCATGCGGCATCACAATGGGCTACGAGCCTGAGTGTGTCCACAATGGACAACCGCTTCAACCTAACCTAACCTAACCTACCCTTAACTATGTGCATTCTTGGGGTTAATTTCTACCCCACGCTTCAGTTTTTTGCTTGCAACTGAGTTTTGCTTGTTGCTTATGTGTTGAAATTCCGTTTATTTTCAGTTCTTGTTATGCTCTCGCGGCGGGCGGATTTTTATCTCGTTAAGTGGAATAATAGCTTTTGTAGCTAGACGCTGGGGTAGATAATTACCCCACAAATGTAGTAACGTAATTTTTTTAACTTTTGATAATCGTTTTTTTTTTTAACTATTTAGTGAAATTGAAACGTTTTTTGAGGGAAGAAGAAATATCACAAATTTGTGAAGTAGAAGAGTTATCCGAAGATGACGAAATCAATAATTTTGTAGAAGATAGTGATATCAGCGACTGCGAAATTGAAAGTAGCAAACATGATACAGAAAGGGAGAGCAGCAGTTATAGCGGCAGTGAAGATGAAGAAAATTAAGTGAATTTCACAAGAGGAGAGTCTGGCTGTTTTTATGGGAAAAATAGATTTAAATGGGCAAAAACTGCACCTGCAGCATCAAAAACAAGGGCACACAACATTATAAATCTTTTCCCGGGCATCAAAGGTCCAGCTGCAGAAAAACCAAGGTTGACACTTCTTGAATCATGGTCTGTACTTATAACCGATGAGATTATATCTTACATAACATCATACATAGCATCGTTACTTTATATGTCTGCGTTCAAAAGACATGAAAACAACAACACAAGTCATTCTAAAGAAACAAAAATATATACACAATGTGACAAATGAAATCAGTCCTTTTTATGTAGTATTTGTAAGATTTCACTGAAGACTGCATATGCTAAAAGACCCCATGTCAGAATTTTTGTGTTATTTTGTAAAAGATTTTTTGTTTTACTGTTATTTTTATTTATTGTAAATTTCTTTAATACGAATTACAAACAAAAAATTTTTAGAATCACTTTAAAAAAGTTTTTTTTTTTGACAAAAGTAATGAATCATCGGAATTCACAGATAGAACGTTGGTTCAAATCTCGGTGAAACCAAAATTAATAAAAACATTTTTCTAATAGCATTCACCTCTCGGCAGGCAATGGCAAACCTCCGAGTGTATTTCTGCCATGCATAAGCTCCTCATAAAAATAACTGCCGTTCGGAGTCGGCTTGAAACTGTAGGTCCCTCCATTTGTAGAACAACATCACGACGCACACCACAAATAGGAGGAGGAGCTCGGCCAAACACCCAAAAAGGGTGTACGCGCCTATAATGAATTATATTTTTAAGAGTAAACTTTTGAAGGTGTATGAAGATACGCAATTTTTTGTTTTTATTGCAACATATTTAAATAAAAAGAAAGGTGTTTTTAATTAAGAGGTATCCGTTGTTTTATTTTATACTAAAACTTTTTTTTTAATTCAATGCCTTGAAAAATATGATAAAAAATGTATTGGGGTAGAAAACTACCCCACGAATGTAGTAACGTAAGTAAATATAGCAAATGTAGTTCAGGGTTAAGACTGCGAACTTGGAATTTTTTGGAAAATTCTGATTAACCCTAGAAGACTAAACCCCGCCTCTGAGGCGCAAAGATTGTCATTTTTACGTTTTTTTATTATGATTGAATGCAAGTGGCAGCACAAGCTTCCAAACCATTATAGTAGTCTCTTGTGTGAGTTTGTGGGCGAACGTTCATTGCGCAAAGTTTTTTTGTTACGGAGATATATTAATTCGTGTTGCCTGAGAGGCGAGGTTTAGTATTAAAGGTATTTTTCTGACTACATATTATTTGTAAATATTTCCTTTTTTTGCGGCAGTAGCTATAATGTTAATGGCTTTTTCGTTTAGAGATGTGTACTTCTGACTCCCAAATAGAAAAATGGCTGGAGGAGCTGTCGCTAAATGGAAGCGAAATAGAGGACAATTTAGAAAAGGATTTCGATTCAGACGATAGTCTAATTGATCCAAACTTTCAAATTGAATCTGAAGATGAAGTTGAAAATATAATTATAGGCAATCAAGAATTGACTCCTGTTGCAGTTTCACCTATAGACGTACCACAAAGTAATGACCAACCTAATGACTCTTTAATAATCAAACCTTCCGAAGCTATTGTAAGAGGTAAGAATAATTTCATTTGGTCGATTGAACCGTCTTCTACAAAACGAAGCTCAAGTAGAACTCCAGATACCGGGATCAAAAAAAGAATTTAGGAACGTTAAGTCTTGTTAGCTATAAAGCAAAGCCTCATAAAACTGTTTTTTTAATATCAACTATGCACGACGAACCCACACTTAACTCTCTATCAAAAAAACCTGTAATTATTGAATCCTATAATGCAAAGGTGCTGTTGACACTTTTGATCAGATGTGTTGTCATGCCAGCTGCAGCCGCAAAACCAGGCGTTGGCCATTATGTATGTTTTACGGTATGATAAATATGGCAGTATTGAATAGTTATATTCTCTATGTTTCAAACTGTGACCAAAAACAAATAAAGCCAATGAGCAGAAGGGATTTCATGAAGGATCTTAGTAAGGATTTGTGCTGTGACTGGCTCTCAATGAGACTTCAAGAAAGACCATCTATGCAAAAACGAGTTCGTGAAGCAATAACCGACTCCATTCATAGCTCCGAAGAGCAGCAAGAAAACTCTGAACCACAAATAAATAAAGGGAAAAGATCAATGTGCAATTATTGTCCATCAAGCAAAAAACGTATGAGTGTTTATTATTGTGCAAAATGCAATAGAACATACTGCCTGGAACATAGATCCCCAAATTGCTATACATGTGATATAAGAAAAAAGGTATGAATTAATTTTTATGTACCAAACAAAATGTTAATAATATATTTGAAATTCTTTATTTTTATGAAATTTAGTACAAATAGCTATAAGAAAAATATGAATTTTATGTTTTTGTTTTAAAGAAAAAAAAATTATAAATTTTTTTCTAAATGATATCCTTGCAAAAAAAAAATGTAAGTATTAATTTAGTAAGTACATAATTGGCTTATAAAAACAATTTGATGAAATATTTTTTTTATATTATAGTTAAATACTCCAACTCTCGAAAAATAAAATGTTTTTCAATACAAAAACTTAACAAAAATTAGAGATGAATTTTGTTTTTTTAAAAAGTAGCCTGATAGGCGTGCTTTAGTTCTAAGCGTTTAAAAAAAAGGTTTAGTTTTCTAGGGTTAAAGTGCAACTCTGTGCAAGTGACTCAAAAATCACCTTGATTTTTTACAATTTTTTGCTGTCAGTTGTCAGATGCGGTGTTTTCTTCCATATAAAAATGCGTGGAGCATATATGAAGCTGTGTATGTGCATACGTGAAGTTCACATTTGCCATAGACAAACAAACACAAAATATTTCTTTTTTCTTTTCTTTATTTTTTTTTCATACAAACATAAAAAAAACGAAATCTCATGATTTTGTTGTAATTTAGTTTATGTGAGTTTCAAACACTTTTACTTTTACCACCACATTGAGTTACGCGAAAAGCGTTGCATACTTTTAGGAGAATCTTTTCATTTTGTTTATTTACGTTCTCTTCTTACAAAGCTGCTCTCTAATAATTATTTCGCTACCAAGCACACACCATACATCCATACATGCATATGTACATACATATATAAATACCGACGCCGGTTGAGCAATCAATAACTGATTAACTTTTCGATGCTTAAAGGAGCCTCAACTGTTTTATTCTTTTAACGAAATGTTTTGTTTATTTAATACGTACGCGGACGTGAATGCTACAGCATTCAAATTTTAAAGCCGAGTTTTGTTCATTTAATTTCATATAACCTTAAGTTTTTGTAATTAATATATACATATGTACATACATTTCAAAGTAATCACAAAATTCTTCATTAAGTATCTACTTTCATATTATTTTATTTTTTCTCCGTGTTTTTACAAATTTCCTTAAGTCGGCACATTAAGTAAACTAGAAGTGTAATACTTGACGTGAATGCTACGGCATCTATGTATATTTCGTAGAATTCTCAGAGAGAGCGTATTCTATCACTTCACATTTTTGTCTGAAAATTTCCGTTACTTTCAACAATGTGCATTTAACTGCTTAGACATTTCGTTATTTGCTTCAGTTAGACATTTGAGATTAAAGTTAAAACGTCAGTTTTTTAATTATCGTATAACTTTTTTGAAAAATTAATTCACGTAAGAAGCCTACTCGAATTTTGAGATAATTTGATGATTCTGATTCAGATCAAGAGATGAAATCAATAAATTGTTGGAGACTTTTGTGATAGAGTATGGACAATTCAGCGAAAACTCAAGAGAATGTACCCCTAATATATTTTCGTCAAACAATATGGATTTATCAACATCATCATCTTCTGATTCAGAAGATTCTAACGGCATAAATATTTCAAATGGGATAGATGAGACAACTACCTTGGGGAATGAAGATACTGCAGAAATACAAAACTTTCATTTTTATTGGTCTTCAATGAGTATAGCTGATGATCTAAAAAATTGTAAAACTCCGAAAGAGCTTTCAGTAAAATTTGGTCTACGGAAATAATGCATTTAATTGTTAGTTGCACAAATGAATATGGGAAAAATTTGCTGTCACTATCACGTCCACATACGAGAAATTGCCTAATAAAGAGTTTACTAATTTTCATGAAATTTAGATATTATTTGGCCTTTGTTTGTTGCAGACTCAAATAAAGACACCTAAAATTCGTTCAATCCCTTATATCATCATCATCGGGCATCTATAGTATGACCGGGCGCAGGTTTCAACAGCTATTGCGTTGCTTACATTGTGAACCCGTACCAAATACTGACAGGCTATCTAAGATTTCTGAACTTTTGAAGCTTGTAAATAGTTCATTTTAAACGACACACAAACCTGGAAAAAATGTATCGATTCATCTAATCTATGATGGAGACTAAGTTTTCGGCAATTTATAAGGTCAAAGCAAAGTAAGTACGGAATATAATTCTATGAGCTTTGTACACATGATGGCTATGCTCTCAATATAGACATATATAAAGGTAAAGTAACACATGAGGTGTCTTCCTTAACTGTAGTGGATTCTGTGGTTATGAGACTAATGGAACCATATTTATCGAAGAGCTATTCATTATTTATGGACAACTACTGTAATGGTGTTGGACTGAGCAATCAATTACTTGGTTTTAAGACTCATACCACTGAAACCTTACGTACCAATCGCAAAATGAATCCGAAAGTCGTATGATGTCAAGTTGATGTGCTTTGTATCACAACGGAAAACCATCTCAAATTAATTGACGTGCATAATAAATATGGTGCCTCGGAGAAAACGCCAATAGATTTTGCTTATTATAACGCAAACATGTCCTGCATAGACACATGTGATCAAATGATTTCATATTATTCCTCACCTAAAAAATCTTTTCGTTGATATAAGAAGGTTATATTCCATCTATTAGATATTTCCTGAAGTGCAAATATTGGTACAGGCAAAAAAGAATAAAATTTACATCATATCGATGTCAGAACTGTGTAAATAAACCTCCACTTTATCCTGGAGAATGCTTCCGACATGGCACTTACCTCCTGAAAATCACAATAGCTCCAACTCGGATATAGAATCCTAAAAACATTCAATCATAATGGTGGACAGAAATATTTAGTTTTGTTATCACATACACACAGTCTTACAAAAGTTTACATACAAATTTATTTTTACTATAAATATAACAATGTTTTTCATATTTTACTGATTTTTATAACTTTAAACGAAAAACAAAATCATTATGAATACTCTACAATATACATAAGATTTTTGTAATTTTTACAATAACAGCAAGAACGTTAAAATGCTTAAACTTCCATATTTACATATGTCAGTTTACGTACGATGTAAAAAACAAAGTGTGCCGTTATGAGTACCGCTGCAAATTTTCTTGAAATATGTTTTAAATCATCAGTATAGATTAATATTTCATGGAAAGTGATCAAAATTAAAGCATTTTTCAATAGGTGCGCAATATTTTTTATTTTTCGCTTGTCATTTGTAAACTTCATTAGTATACATTTCATCATGGAACCCTACACACTTGAGCAACGATTGCAAATCGTGCAAATTTTTTATAAAAATAATCGTTCTGTTGCTGCTACTTTAAGAGCATTACGGCCATTTTACGGTCCATTTAACAAGCCGTCCCGTTTTGGGGTTATGTGAAGTCATTGGTCTACAGTAACAAGCCGGCGACGATTTGTGAGCTCAGAGCCAATATTGAACGCGAAATTGCTGGAATTTCGGCCGATTTATGCAAAAGAGTGGTCGAAAATTGGGTTCAACGATTGGACTTCGTAAAACGTGCACGCGGTAGTCATGCAAAAGAAATCGAATTTCATACTTAAATGTATATGTACTACTGTGAGCAAAAAGTAAGGTGAATTTGGTTGTAAAATAAAAAATCTTTATATATTCTTGTAAATCAATTTCATCCCCTTCAAAATAATCCCCTCTCGATGAAATACACTTATGCCAACGATTTTTCCAATCCCCGAAACATGCCAAATAGTCCATTTCCGGTATAGCCATCAGCAACTTCTTCGATTCAGCTTTTATCTCCTCAATCGACTCGAAACGCGTTCCCCGGAGTGGTCTCCTGAGTTTTGGGAATAGCCAGAAGTCACACGGAGCTAAATCAGACGAATACGGTGGTTGCGGAACGATATGCGTGGAATTTTTGGCGAAATGGTCACGAAGAACGAGTGCAGTTGAGACGGTGCAATATCGTGATGCAGAAACCAAGAGTTGTTGGCCCATAATTCTGGACTTTTTCGACGAATTGCTTCACGTAAACGAAGCATAACCCTCAAATAATATTCCTTATTAACAGTTTGGCCAGGTGGAAGGAATTCATAGTGCACCACACCACTAAAATCGCAAAAAACTGTCATCATGACCTTTATTTTTGAACGACTTTGACGTGCTCTTTTCGATCTGGCCTCGCCTTTAGCACGATATTCGCTTGATTGGTCGGCTGTTTCAGGGTCGTAAGCATAAATCCAAGTCTCATCTCCCGTAATGATGCATTTGAGCTTGTCCTGATAGTCTGAAAGCATTGTTTCACACACATCAACGCGACGACTTTTTTCCAAGAAATTGAGAGTTTTCGGTACCAAACGAGATTTGACTTTTCGTAGGCCCAAATGCTCTTTCAAAATGGTTTTCACAGATCCTTCTGATATTCCAATCATATCAGTAAGGTCTTTAACAGTCAACCGACGATTTTGGAGCACTAACTCCTTCACTTTATTGACGTGTTGGTCATCTGTTGACGTTGATGGTCGTCCGGAGCGCTCCAAGTCATCAACACGTTCTCGACCCTCTTTGAAGTCTTTGTACCACTTATAAACATTTTTCTGCGAAATGGGCGAATCACCAAATACCTTCTGCAACATGCTAAACGTTTCCACAGCCGAAATTTCATTCCGCAAACAAAATTTGATGGCACTTCTCTGCTCAATCAAATCAGACATTGTAAAAATCGAAAAATCCACTCTTGGTCGTTTGGTAAACACAAGCGTAAATATATTACTGATAATGACATTCACATGAAAGTTGGCCCAGATGTTATTAACAGTGCTGACAACTCATGAAAAAAATAACTACAGCGAAATTTTAATCCCGCGAAGTTTGACTAATAAATTCACCTTACTTTTTGCCCACAGAAGTATGTTCAAACTCGATAATAAAAAAAAAATTAGTTAAAAGAGTCAAACCGTTTGTGTTTTATTCAAACAAAAAGTTGAAGCGCTCTTACTGAAAAACGCTCTATAATTTATTAATCGCTAAGAGTTTTTCTCCAATAAACATGGGCAAAGGAAAGGAAATTCCCGAACCAATTCGGAAAACTGTAATTAAACTGAGGAATGATGGCCGCCCCCGGATTTTAGATGAAAGATCAGATAGAGCAGTTATGCGATTAGTAAAAGACAATCCCAAACAAAGTGCAGTGGAAATAAATCGTAAAATAAGAACTGATCTAGGACTAAATATGTCTGATCAAATTGTTCGCAGAACTATCAAAAACAATGACAAGAAGAAAACCACTTCTCAGAGCTGTAAATATACTAAGGCGCTTGGAATACACCCAGAAGTATGCGAACATTCACATAAATGACCCAACGTTTTGGGAAAGGATAATTTTTACTGATGAATGTAAATTTAAGGTCTTGGGAGGTGATGGTCGGGCAAAAGTTTGGCGAAAAGCGAATGCAGCGTTACTGCCCCAGAATATAAACCCAACAGTCAAACATGAAGGCGGTTCTGTCATTGGTATGGCAAATGGCGTTGGTATATTAAGGATTATCGACCATTGGCTATGTATAACTATTGAAATTTTAAAGGATAGTTAACTTCCTATTGTGGAAATGTTAGATTTGGAAGAAAATTCCATATTTCTCCAAGAGAACGACCCGAAACATTCTTCCAAAGTGGTAAAGGAATGGCTTCTACATAACGTCAGACGAAAGCTGGAAAATCCCTCACAATCTCTTGATCTAAATGTTATTGAACATTCTTTGAGGCGGAATTTAAAAAAACGGCAAATAACATAAATTCCAGGTTTTAAGGTGGCGTTAATGGAGGAGTGGAGTAAAATT
>JAYXIM010004031.1:0-17216 GCA_037575425.1 Anastrepha fraterculus | reverse complement strand
TTCGCTTCCGCTGAACCAAATGTCAACAAGCTTTCACTGAAAGTCATCTAGGGATGTAACTTTCAACGCACTAACTCATTAAAAAGATGGCGCCATCAAAAACATACTTATGACGCCAGTCTTGTTTATCTTGGTGAACACCATCAGCAATGACGCGCTATGTAGATCAACGAATGAGGAGCCCATCCTATGGCAAATCAAACGCAGAAAGGGGCGATGAATAGGTCACACGCTCAGAAAACCACCAGACAGTATCGCGAGAAAGGCACTGGGCTGGAACCCGCAGGGGAGCAGAAGTCGCGGTTGGCCAAAGATTACTTGAAGAAGGTCGATGTTGCGCGAGCTAGCAGATGACGACCTCACATGGGACGGCGCAAAAAGCCCAAAAATGCAGGGGCGGATCCAGAGGTCATTTTTGGGAAGGGAAAATTTTTATCAAATTCGATATTTGGTACTGAATTTATATGAATCATAATCAATAATTTATGAGTCCGATAGCTTCTTAAAATTTCCCCTATTTCCCCCTTGGATCCGCCCCTGAGAAATGTGTAAGATGAAACAGTCTTATGGAGGCCCCATGCTACTGACCGGAGTGAACAAGGATATAAAAAAAAACAAAAATGCGGCTACAAAGTAAATAAAGGAAGCTCAAAAAGAAATATGCCGGTTTTCTATTTGACTGAAAGAAAAACACACAACAAATTGCAGCAACTGATTACTCATCTACCTTAACAGCTTCAGCTGCAATGGCAACTGTAACTCTCATTTCACTTCCAACTCTATCTTAATCTTCATCTCGATCAACGTCAACTACGACCCCGGTTGTTTTATTTGCGTATGTAATATGAAATAATTAATTAACGTTTCCACGTGAGAACTTTTTTTCTGGAATTACCTTGCAACAAAATGATTATATAAGCTAATTACATTGCCACTTACCACTGTGTTGGCACTACTACATATGTGCTCATGTATGCATAAGTATATGTTGCAGCGTGGAAAAGGTGTACGCTGGTCGTATGTCTCAAGGCCACCGACCTTGGTTTGTCCATTTACGTCATTCGGAAAATTGCAAGCATGTTGCTTTATTATGGTTGTCATTGTCGCTGTCATTGTTGTTGTTACCAATTTAACTGTTCATGCATTATAATCACTAGTCTTGCGTCCATACATAATGCCTGTGCGGCTGCGTGTGGCAACTTAACTGAGCGCCAGCACGGAAGCTGTCGACGCTCACACGTCAGGCGGCCAGTCAAAAGCCAACAGCCGCTAGCTATGGCCCTATAATTAGAATAAATTATTGAAATAAAGTAAATAATGTTGGCATCATTAGATAGGCATTTCCTAATCCAATTTGGCAGCTATAGCAAATTTGTTGCAAATCATTGCGTGCCACAGCTGTCGAGGCTTTTACTTGTAATCAGCTGATACCAGTTTCTGTAGTGGCGAAAATAATTTTGAAAGCAAATATTTTTATCAATTAATTGTGTTCTAAATTGAACAACTAAAAATTATTATTAACTGGAAGGTGTGGCATCCCAAAATACCTGGGAAGTGTTACTATTTTTCTCGTATGTCTTGGCGAGTGAAACCAGAAACGAAGTACCACAAAATCTGAACTTAATGTTAAATAATCGAGTTTGTGTGCTTATAATTGTGTTACTGAGTTGATTATTAAATGATTTTCAGTATCTTACCGATTAAAGAAAGAAAACACTTAAACCTTGCGAATGGTGCGATGAAAAAAACTCTTGAAAAATATTAAAAAAAAAAAATATTTTTCAAATTTTATTTATGTTTGCCTTATGAAGCATTGATAAAGCCAAACAAGCAAAAGTAGAACCGAAGGGGAACAAAGACGGTGTGTGGTGTACGGGGAATAAATAATCGACATAAAGCAAACTATTAGAACGCCATAAAGTTCATGGTTGTTTTTGGTTTTATGGTGGGATAAAAACGTCAGAAACATTCGATTGATGTCGTCGCGCCAATGATATGTGGGGCATGCTTCCACTAAAACAGATCTTTTCTCTTCGACTGACTTCCACCCCGGGAACGCATTTGCACTACATCGAGGGTGGAGCCGTGATTGTGGATATCAAAAGAAACCTGTGTCCAGGCTCTCCTATGATATATATCCATTACTTTCGATATGAAGCAGTTGGAACTTCGAAATTGTGCGGCAAAGTCATGTGCATTACCGTCTTGTCTGCGTCTGATATGGTCGTGAGTCGCTAACTCAAGCATCGGTAATTGCCTTCGGTACGTCTGGATCGACATCCTCTGGAACACTGTTTCCTGTTCAATTCAGCACTTGTCGGGAAGTTCGATAAGACGCATTAATTTTATTTAGCGCTACGCTGCCACTGCATAAAAAGCTCTATTGTTCGCCTTACTTCGTCCTGCTTGCGTAACGTACGCAATACTTGCTTGGCAAATGCATGTTGCATCCCAACAATGTGTTGAATTACACTTGCCAGTTAAATTTTGTCTCACTTGGCTGTATTCCAAAGAACGTGGCTAACTCTTCACGTTCTCTTTCGAACCTCGAGTCTTCGAACTCTTCTGGGCAGGTAGTGCGCAGCGGGGAGATAAGCATGTGCAAGTAATATGGGAAGCTGCAAAGTCCACTCAGCATCAGAGAGAGGAAGTAATCCACTTCTTCGTATCTGTGTCGTAACCACATAGCAATGTTAATGATGACTTCGTGTGTCCAGCGACCATTAGGAGCAAGATTACATCATCGTTGCCATTCGTTAAGTGACGTAATTCGCTGTTCCAACTTTTGGTCTCTTCCTGGTTTTGCTTATTGCCTTGTATAGATACGATTTAGTTCACATGCTCGGATATCAAGTGGAATTTTTCCCATAATCACGCAAATTGCATCCTCCGATACTGTCCGGTAAGCATAGGCTACCCGCAAAGTTCTCACCCTATAAACCTGCCTGGCCTCTCGTAGGTGTGTTTCCAGTCTTAGGGCCAAATGGGAGCGGCATATTACAGGATGGCGTCTGCCACAGGAGGTAGAAGGCTTCTCTTTGCACCTTGGGCGCCCCCAATGATCGGCAGTAACCGTGTTAGAGCATTTGTAACTACGACGTTTTCCGTGCTGACTTTCACCGCGTGCTCTCTGAAGGTCATGCGCGAATCAATTATAATTCCTGGGTACTGTATAGCCGGTTTAGATTGAATGTTGAGACCTCAAACATTTACCGTCAAACTCTCCCTCTACTTTCTTTTGCTCAACACGACTTTTTCTGTTTTTTGCGCTGCTATCTGAAGTTTAGCCTTGTATAACCAGCGCTCGATCCTCGCTATCACATGGTTGCAGGTGAGTTCCACATTAATGACGTATTTCCCCGTTGCGAACCTCGCAATTTCGTTTGCATATCCCACCAGCGTCGCATTCATGGGCAGCTCCATTATGAGGATGCCATCGTACATTGCCGTCCAAAAAATAGGGCCAAGAACCGAGCCTTGCGGTACACCACCCGTCACTGTATGTTTCTGAGGTCCGTTATCGGTGTCGTATTCAAGGATCCTGCCATCGAAATCCAGATAATCTGAAGCAGGTACGAAGGTACTCCAAGATCACTCAGTGCGGAAAGAATTGGCATCCAATTTGCTGAGTTGAAAGAGTTCTTTATGTCCAGCGTTATGACAACACAGTATTTCATAGAGCCGGATGCCCCACTTGTCCTATTAATAGCTCCGTTGGCTATTGCGGCCATCAGTCTAAAGGCGTCGACAGTGAATCTTGCTCGCCTGAAACCAAATTGTCGCTCCGCAAGTCCTGTTAGCCCATCTAGGTAATTTTGCAAACGCTCACAGATGAAGCATCACTGAAGCGTACCAGTATTGGGAGGAATTGTGACAAAAGTATATATTTTCAGATGAGAAGATGAGCCACATGGTCTATGAAAATATTGACGTAGTGGAAATAAAAAATTATATGCGAAAAATGTTTCGTGACTTTGGTGGAAGTACACTTCTGATCTGGGGCGCAACTTTACGCTTTATTTCTTCAAAAATGAACTCTCAGAGATATACAGAGTTCGTGCAAGAGGTTTTAGTAGGCCTTGGAAATACGTTATATGGTGAAAAGTCCAATAGAAAATTCCGAGTAGTACTTAATTTTTTTAAATGGCGCCCAGGCTGCAAGTCTCCTGTTTGGGACTGCTTCTCGGAAAAAGTATTTGACCATTTAATTGAGTTTACCGCAAATTTCAACTCGGTTTTATGAATAAAATAACGGAAAATATTTGGAAGAATTAGGCAAACTTGGATTTTACATAAGCAACGGTCCCAAGCATAGAAGCCGAATGTGCATAGAATGAAAACAGCAGAATGGGGTTTATACGAGGTGTGTTCAAAAAGTATTGCGAATTTGGAATTTTCGCAGGTTACGTATTTTCGAATTTCGATTTTTTTGTGGCGATATTTTGGTATTTATGTCTTTCACTCATGCCGACGAGTTCGGCCATTTTGAATGTTCAGTCAATTAATGACAGCTGCTTTGCTTCCACGTGTTTCGGCTCGTCTTCGATTTTTACCTATTCAAAAAGATGGATAAAAAAACCTGTATGAAATTTTGTGTGAAAAACGAAATTAAGTGCGCGGATGCATTCCGAATGCTGACTGTGCCATACGGAGAAGCTACTTTGGACCAAAGCAACGTTTATCGGTGGGACAAAATGTTCTCAGAAGGCCGAAAAGATGTGAACGACGAAAAGTGTTGCCGAAAGCCGGACTTCAACAACAGACGAAAAAATTGATAAAGTGAAGAAAATGGATTGGCCAATTGTCGAATCACCGTTAGAAAAGTTGCTGAGGACCTAGACATATCGCTTGGCTCGTGCCATTTGATTTTTTTCAATGATTTGGGCATGAGACGGATCGCCGCAAAATTCGTACCAAAACTGCTCAATTTCGACCAAAATCAGCATCGCATGAACGTTGCTAATGAGATGTTTGTATCTGAACTCTGTTCGCGACGACCCAAGTTTACTCCAGAGGGTCATAACTGGGGACGAATAGTGGGTTTATGGTTATGACGGCAACCAAAGCTCAATCATCTCATTGGAAGCTGCCACACGAACCAAGACCGAAAAAAGCGCGCCAAGTTCGGTCGAATGTAGAAGTTTTGCTTTCCGTTTTCTTCGATTGCAGGGGCGTTGGGCATCATGAGTTCTTGCCACAGGGTAAAACGGTCAATAAGGAATATTACCTGCAAGTTATGGGCAATTCGCGCGAAGCAATCCGCTAGAAACGCCCGGATTTGTGGAAGAAAAAATTTGCTCTTACATCACGATAACGCCCGTGCTCACGCATCGTTGCTTGAGCGCGACTTGTTGGCCAAACACAACGCACTAAGATACCACAGACACCGTAATCCTCAGATCTGGCCCCCTGTGACTTTTTCTTGTTCCCGAAACTGAAGAGGCCTATGAAAGTACGTCGCTACGCTACGACTGATGAGATAAAGACGGCATCGAAGGAGGATCAAAAAAAATAATTTTTTGAAGTGCTTCGAAGATTGGAAAAAACGTTGGCACAAGTGCATAATATCTCATGGGGATTACTTTGAATTACTTTATTATTATTTTATATATTTGATTACTTTACTTACAAAATAGTTTAAAGTTAACAAACTGTTAAATGTTAATGAATAAATGATTTTTGAAAAAACACCAAATTTGCGATACTTTTTGATCACACCTCGTATGTTGGATTGGCCTGCGCGGTCGCCTAATGCAAACCCTTTTAGAAATGTTGGGGCAATATTTAAGTAGTTAGGCAAAACAGGCAAACAGTTACCAAGGCAAATTCGGCTGATTTGGAGCTGATTACATCCAGAAATTACCGCAGAAACTAACACAAAGTAACATATGGCTCAAAGATGTGAAGCCATTAGCGCTAATGGTGGTGGTTTGTGCATATATTGCGGATAATGGAGTTATTAGCCAATACGATGCAGTTTGTGAGAATCGAATTGTTCAAGTAGTTTTCGAAATGTACGGAGTTTTATATTTTTCTAAGCTTGTTTTACTACCATTTTTAAATTAAAAGAACGAATTATAAAAAAAAATTATATATTTCTAAAATGCATTGATATTTTTTGTTTTTTGTTATTGAGTTTGGAATTTGTAATTTTGTCCGAAAAAAAAAATATATATTTAAAAACGTTTCGCAACCATTCCGCACTTTAGCAAGTTACGCGCTCAATTCGTTTTCTTTCGGCGTCTGGTCCGCGCTTCATTATTGCCCAATTGTGCTGCGTACATTCGATGCCAGTGCGCACATTGCAGCCGCACGGCTTAACGCAAGTGTCAACGATATCAGATTTACCATCACCAGGCGCCTTTTCTTCCATCACCTCCATCGCCTGCTTGCCAACAAAGTCTTTTTGTGGACACGCGAATACCAGCCAATTGGCGTGTGGCGGCAAATAGTCGACACCCGCACTCAAATATTTCTCTGCCAATTGCCGACAGAATTCGGAATCGTTGATTGCCAACTTCAAACTGTTGTTATATTTCTCCTCCGCCTCGGCTTGTATTCGTGCATTTTCAGCCAATTGCTCATCCAATCCTTGGCGCATCTTCCACCGGTCGGCCATAATATCGGCGCGTGTCTTCTCCGGACGAGCAAAGCGATTCTCGATGATCTTTTGTTCACGTTGTTCCTGCACGTCACGTAATCGCCGCTCGTACTCTTCGCATATTTGACGTCGCAGCTCGGCATAGCAAAGCGCGGCGATCTCCGCCTTGCGTTTCGCCTCCCACTGTATGTTGCTCTTTGTGCAGATATCAACATGCCGCAAATCATCAATGCGTGCGTCTCGCAACTTTTCTGCACTCTCCTCTAATTTGCGCATGCGTCGCACATAGTCGAGGTATTCCAATGTGGCATTGTAGACGGCACGCTTACGCTGCATCACTGCTGCGCTCCATTCTTGCTCCTCCTTCGCCACCTGGCGCATCAGTTCGCGGTGCTCTTCTGCGCGCTCACACTCCTCAGCATCGCGTCGTGCTTTATTTTCCGCCATCATATCGAGCAGTTCTTTGCGGTAGATGGACGTCTTTGCAGGTTGGCCTAAACGTTTGCGATCGAAGTCTTCTAACCGCATCTCCTCCATAACTCTGGCCAACTCCTTGGCTTCTTCACGCTTCAACTCTCGTTGCCTCTCAATCTCTCTTTGGTGGTCTCTCATTTGTTCTTCAAGTACACAGCGCGTATTGCGTTTCAAAACACATTTCACTTGATTCTCATTCGCTTGCCTCTGATCGTACTGCTGCGCAGTGGCATCGCGTACTTTAAGCCAAAACTCATCCTGTTGGCGCTCACGCATGTAAGCGCGCTCTTTCTCGATTATTTGTTCAAGTTGTGTTTCTTTCACCTGTAAGGTTTCTTTGTGACGCAGCGCCTCACGTATCTCATAACAACTCTCGAACTGTTGCTGCACCTTCTTCCGCTCCTGGAATGTCTGCTCCTGGCGATTGCGTTCCTCTTTGATCCTGAGCAAAATGTTCTTGCGTTTTTGGATATCTTCGTCAATGCGTGACTTGACTTTTTTGGCAAATTCTTCTTCGTAGACCTTATCTTCATGCTCCAGCATGCGTCGCAGCGTTTGACGGCGTTGCTCCAACTCTTTAGCCGCTACATCTTGCGCGGTTTGTACAAGGTCTTTGAGGTGCGCGTATAAACTCTTCCGGTCTGTGCGTTCAATGAAGTAATGTCTTGCTATATCCGCATTTGCTATCATCTCCAGTCAATTAAGCTTGTTGTGTTGTGTTTTAGATAAAATGTAAAATGGTTTCTCTAAAAAAAATGTTTAAGAATTTTCAGAAATAATTAATATAAAATTTGTGCAATCGTAAAAAAATACGTAATGTCAGTAAAAAAAATTTTTGACTTCTCATATTAGACAGAAATCAGAATTTTCAAAAATGTAAAGTGAAGTCTTAATTGTGGATTATAAGCAAGGCAAGGCGAATTTATTACAGGTGACAGCAAACACATATAAGTAAAACCCTACATGTATTTGTTGTTGCGTTTGGTGCAAGCATCATGTCAAAATCAGCAAGCAAATGTGAACATACGAATGTAAACATACCAATACATACAAACAAAGCATATCATTTTGATGTAAGCCATACCTACGGCGAAAAATTCAGCTGGGTGAATGCTGTCACCTTATTAAATCCACCTTGAAGCAAGGGCATACAGAGCTCAAGGCACAAAAAGTGGTGCCACTAGACCAACATCAATGTTTTGTTCGTTTAATTTTCAAAGCAAAGTACTGGCAAAGTAGAAAACAAAGAATGAATTCGCCTTGTTTCATTCTGTGCTGCCAGTCACATGAACACGGCGAAAGAAAAAACACAAATCAGCTGATTTACCGATACCACCTTTGACAGATTCACCTTATACTGGGTTGTAATTCTTCTACGAGTTCTATATCGATAAAAGAGATACATATTCCACAATGGTTTTACCTCGTTTTGGAAAATTTTCGTAGAGAAATAATATTTTTGAGAATTTTGAAGGCACTCCGCATTTTCTTGACTTCTGCCGAAGTTTCCAGACATTTTCTGTAGTATTAATGCAAAGAACCTTCAAATATCATACACATACATATACCTGGGCCAAAACGTGTGCCTTAAGCCTCAATGTGACCAAGACTGAACTATGGCTGCTTACAAGCAAATATAAAATTCCTGACTTTTGGCTTTCGACACTCAATGGAACTTTTTTGCCGGTCGGTGATAAGGAAGCTACATAAGTTTAACCCTTGACAGGAAACTTTCATAGAAATCGAATGTTCAGGACAGAGTGAAGAAGGTTGCTACGGCTGGAGGCTTAAAATGGGGCTTAGCCCCCAAAATATTGAGTTGAGGAATAAGTTTTTCCGAAGATTTTTATTTAAACAAAAAGCAATGATTACATCAATAAGTTAATCAATTATATACCCGCCGTTGTTGTTTACAAAATCTTCCCAGCTCTCGACTAATTTGTTGACGCCGTTCCGCTAAAAAACGCCTAGTCTGGTGTCAAAGAAGTTGTTGAGCCAGTTTTTAAGGACCTCTTCGTTATCGAAGATAACGCTCTTAATATACATAGTTTAAAAAAGAGGCGAAAAGATGGTGATCGGTCGGTGCAAGGTCCAGAGAATACGACGGAAGTCGAAGGAAGTCGAAGGACCTCCTATTCGAGCTCTTGGAGTGCTGCTTTGATGACTTGGGTCTTGGCGTTGAAGTGGAGGAAGATTGTTTGACCATGTCGATCAGGTATTTTCAGTCGAATAGCCTCATCCACGCGGTGTAGCTGGGCAATGCAGAGCTACTTGTTGACCATGGCATTCTTTTCGAGCATTTCCCAGTGCACCATGTCCTCCCAGTCCTACCAAACAGCTATCATGAAATTCTTTGGATGAATATCCGGCTTGACGCTTGGTTTTGGCGTATCTCCTGGATCCAGCCACTCCTTTCTTTGCCTTATATTGATGTATAGGCACCATTTCTCATCTCCCGAGACGATTCGGTACAAAAAGCGCTGTTTAACACCGTGTGTTGCTCAATAGTAGGCGAGATACTGCGAAGCAAATTAAAGGCGACTTTATTTGTTTTTTCATTGAGCTCGTGAGGTTCCCAGGCTCTCAATTTTTCGGTAAATGCGATTTAGTTAAGGTAATTGAGAATCATTTTATGCTCGCAGTTCATTTTTTCCGCCAATTCGCGACTGGTTTGGTGACCGCTCCCCTTCAAAAGTGATTTGAGACGTTCTTCGTCGAATTCAGAAGGCCTTCCGCTGCGGAACGTGTCATCGACATCAAAGTCCCCTGTCTTGAATCTTGCAAACCAGTTTCATGCTGTGGACTCGCCTATGACACCTTCTCCATACACGTCGCAAATGTTCCAGGCTGCTTCGCCAGCTTTTTGAACTCCATGAAAAGCAAAGAAGGTCAGGTGTCGAAAATGTTGATTTGTCTATTCCATTTCTAAGCCTCAAATTGGGGGACATCAGAATTCGTTTTAGAGGTATGGTTCCTTCGGCAAAGTTTCTTATTTTGATCCCTAGAATACGATTTTCACAGAGCAATGAGCGATTTTTAAATCGACCCGCCCTAATACTTACCCTTTTTCCAAGGCAAACCAATCGTTGTAAAAGAAAAAAATATATAAAAATCCTGTGAACTTTTTCTCCAACACAATATGTCACGGCTTTTTCGAACCAAGTATGGCCTACGGAGTTCTGGTGTGGTGGTTAACCCTTGATAAGAAAACATCAATCAAGAGGCTACATAGCATTGAAACGGGGGCTAGCCTCAGTATTACTGGGGCGCTCAAAACAACGACAACTTCGGCTCGAAATGTTATGCTGTATTTATTGCCCATTGACCTAAAAGTTCATCTATTGTAGACAACTAGCTGCCAATATATCCTTTCGCTTGCCTGATCATTGCTGCCTACTCCAAGCAGAAATCTTGGCAATTGCAGAAAACCTTTTAGTGCTGAATAAAAGTGTAGTCACAGTTAGCGAAATCTTCATTTACTCGTCTAAGACAGTCAAAAGAGTGTTACGAATTATTAAAAATACGTGCACAGTATCTTTCTATTACTCTGCTCTGGGCGCACGGACATACTGACATTGAAGGTAAGGCAGATGAGTTAGCTAGATTGGGCTTCTCGCCTTGAATTAGTCAGGACAAGGTGGACATACCCATGCCTTTAGAAGCAAAGTGCGCCGGATACAATTTTGGCGGGTGGTGCAAAATTAATTATCCAATTTGGTTTTTGAATAACTTTTTTACTAGTTAAGAAACAGAAACATGATTTTCATCTTTATCTTTATTTCGATCTTTACGCGCTCCATTGCTTGTCTGTTTGTATACTGCAGCTGTCTGGTTCACAAGTGTCAAATATGACTCACGTACGACGCCATTTGCAAAAAGTATAAATCTTCGGATAGGGAAATTAATTTTGCGCCATCTTGTATGTGCGGCACTTTCATTAATATTTTGTATATTGTAAATTTATGTTTATATTTTTTAATCCAATCACACAAAATGCTATAAAATTAAATTATTTCTGTCAAAGCGCATTCATCCGCCTTAGAAATAATCAGCTTGCTTTGACAATCGGGAACACAGAAGCACAAAAAAAGTCATGTAAATTTTATTTTTGTACTATTTACTACTATCACTATGAACACATTCGCCTTGCCCTATTCCTTTCCAACCAACTTCTCCATATCAGCTCAGCATAAATCGCATTTACAAATTTGAATTACCGAGAATTTCGCCGCTGATTGACAGCAATGCAAGTGTCTCGTTAGTGGAACCATTTCTCTCGACTTGACTTTGACTTTGGCTTTGAATTTGAATTTGAGGCGATGTCATTGACTCGGATTTTGAGCTATTGCTATTTTTCCTGCTATTTCATACAAATTGGTTACTAGTTTTCGCTGTTCGGCAGCGCAGCAATGGCATTGCGCCATGAAAACGACAGCAGTTAGTGGCGCGCCTGCGTACCAAAGTATTCACGTCTTCTTAATAGTGAATATTGGAAAAACGTTTGTCATGCAATTGCCTGGAAGTCATCAGTTTGCAATTTGTTCTTGTATTCACTGTCATTGTTGCCACATTGATGTGTAGTATGTGTGTGTATGTGCAGATGTATAATTGGCGACTATGACTACCTTTGGTGTTGTTGCTCTAACTATTTTAAACGTCCGCTGTAGCAATCTTGTGGTTGTTGTCAGTCAAAATGATTGTTTATGCTTTTATTTCTTATATTCCATTGGGCTTCATGAAGTGAATTACGCATTCAGCTTCTTAAGAGAAAGTGGTTACTCAGGCGGCATGGCGATTTGTATGGTTACTTAGGGATGCGCTTGATGCTTTGAGGCTAACGAATTGGTGGCAATGGCATGAGTTTGGAAAAGACCGGATTTTAGAAGAAAAGTTAATAGCTTTGAGAATTATTTATGTTCGATATGGGAGTAGTAAAATATTTTTGAGAAATATCCAAAAACCAGAAAGAAGAGTGAAAAATGTGCGTACATTAGAATGTCCTAAAAGCAAAACTTTTTACTTTACATTAGGTGACGTGTGAGATGTTTCTTGAAAGCAGAAAATAATAGGTTTTTTGCAACGCATCGTCACTGGTGATGAAAAATGGATGTATTATGATAACTCTAAACTTCGAAAAAGTTGGAGTCTGCCAGGTGAACCAGGTCCATACAGCGAAAAAAAATATTCATGCTTCAGAGGTTATGTTGTGTATTTGGTGGGATCAGAAGGGTGTCAGGGTGTCATCTATTATGAACTCCATAAACCATGTGAAACCATCACTGGCGATCGTTACCGAAAGAAAAGCAGCCGGAATGGGACGGTGGCCATCACATACTGATTTTGCTGCATGACAACGCCAGGCCACACGTTGCTGATTCGGTCCAGCAATATGTAGAGGAACTGAAGTCGGAAATCTTGCCGCAGCCGCCGTATTCCGCAGACATTACACCTTCGGATTACCATCTGTTCCGATCAATGTAGTAAGCCCTTATTGGAGAGTGGTTCACTTCTTACGAGTGCATCGCAAACTAGTTCAATGAATCAAGTCAAAATAACTCGAATTTTTCGTCAGAGGATTCCGTATGCTGCCTGAAAGATGGAGTAAAGTTGTAGCTTCCAATGGCTTCTTCAGTTCATTAATTAGGTAGAGAGCGGTCCGCACGCTACTGTACCTCAAACTTTTAACTCATTTATCACGAAACTACTTTTTTCGCCACGATCTGCATGATAACTCTTACAGTTTTTAATATATTTTGATGCAGTTTTTTTCAAAATATTCGAAAGTGTTTTCTCTACAGATTTGAATTTTGATATTTTTATTAAAAAATTGTATAAACATAATTAAAGTATGACATTTATGACGTAAAACGCATATTGTTTTTAAAAATTCCGTAAATTGCAAAACTCTTCGTAATTCAAAAATCTGGCTCGACAGACTAAAACTACAACTTTATTTTACAAGATTGTTTTTACTTTTTACAGATCCAGCAGTATTTCAAGGAGAAGTGTTGCAGACCGTGGAGCAACTTTTTTTTCATTGTACTTTGGGTCACTTGATTTTTTATATACTAATTTTTGTAAAGAAAAGCTGAAATAATTTTTTTATTACAAAGTTTAAGTACTAATAAGTAATGTTTAACATTTTTTTTATATTTATTTCTAAAAACAGTTTTTCTTTTAACGCATTTTTGGCGCTGCTGGACGTAAGTAATCCCTTAATTGTTTAAATAATTCGCAACTTTAGCTAAGAGAGGACGGTAACTTATTCCCATGCTCAATATTTTTCGTTGTTGTTTGGAATGCTCATTATTTTTTTACGAAGTTCAAGAGGTCTGTTGCTGTTTTTCGCTTAAGTCTCTTCTTATTGAATTTTTCTTCAGCAGGAAGCTTCCTCGTCGTCGGATTTGTGTGTTTCAGAAGTCTGCTTATGTGTTTTCTGCTCGCAATTTGTATAGCTACATCAACTACCTGTATGTCGATGTTTAAGTCGCGGTGAATGTCAGCATTTCGTTTGTTATTGTCCTAAGTATCTTCGACTGGGTACGTTGCAGTATTGTCAAATTCGATTTAGAAGCTGTGCTCCTGAGGAGCTAGCAGCCAGTACAGTTGCCGAATGCGATTTTTAATGTCATTTCGTTTTTTTTATTATACGGTCCTTCCTGTTTAGTTTGGAGTCAAATGTAATGCCTAAGTATTTAGCTTTCGTATCAGTATTCGCGTCAGGGTTTCCACTCTTTAATGGGTCTATGGTTACCCTTCTGTTCGTGTAATTGACTTGAATTGTTTTGTCACCATTAATTTCTATATTCCATTTTTTTAAATAATCCAGAGTTTTGTTCAGTTCGTTTTGCAAAATTGTTTGTGCTATGTTCGGGTCTCTATGGGATGCCATTAGAACAGTGTCATCTGCAAACGTCGCAATCATGCTATTTCCTGAAGAAGGTTCCGATAAGTCAGCGGTGTTGATGAGATACAGAGTGGGTCCTAATACACTGTCTTGGTGAATTCCAGCGTTCATAGGTTCAATGTATGAGCATGCGTCGTTATACTTAACATAAGATTTTCTATCATGGATGTAACTTTTGAGCATTAGAAAGTAGTCATTTGGCAACCATGATTAGAGTTTTCGCAGTAATCCAGGGTGCCATACTTTTTCAAAGACTTTAGCTACGTCGAGATATACAGCCACGCATACTTGTTTCTTGTTGGAGTCTTTATTAATTTTGTGAGTGACTCTGTACACTTGTTGGATTGTCGAATGTTTTCGCCTAAGTCCGAACTGATGTTGGGGAACTAAATTTATTTTTGTTGTGATAGGATCTATGCGATTAAAGAGTAGTTTCTCAAATATTTTTGATATTGTCGGCAGCAGACTTATTGGTCGGTGCGACGATGCACACGTGCCGTCTTTATTGGGCTTTGGGAAGGCAATGATTTCGGGAATTTGCTCTGTCGGGCATATGCTTGAAAATTTTTCCCGAGATGTGGTCATATCCAGGGGATTTGTTGTTTTTTAATGTCGAAAAAATATGTCGATTATCCAATTCTGAAAAATATGAGGAAAGAAAATATGAAATTAATTAACAAAACTTTAATTTAATTATTAAAATGCCAAGATTCTTAAAATATTCAATTATCTTTCAAAATAATGCGAACTATTAAATTTTGAAGGAATCAACTAAAAACAAAAAATGTTTGAAAAATATCAATAACTAATATAGATGTACCCGGTGCGGTGCTACTCTGCAGCGCCACCTAGTGGAGCGGCATCAATGAGCATATTCTGCAAACCTTCTCCGTGGAAAAATACCTATATATACCAATTTTTATAATAATCGGTTTGGTAGTTTTTGAGTTCATCGAGGACATCGAGGACATACAGACAAACATTAATTTTTATAAAGGGTGGTTACATTTTAAGGGCCGATGTCGAATGTAAACCACACCCAAACTTCAAGCTTTTTTCTGCATTTCATTTGACATTTTTCAATTTCAGACTAACTCAATTTGAACAATGGAAAGATACATAATCGAGCGATGCGTTAAAGTTATTCAGGCTTATTATGAAAACGGGCGTTCAAATCAATATGCATATCGACCACTTCGTAAAGAAAATCATCTTCAGTGATGAGGCACATTTTCACCTCAGTGGATTCGTCAATAAGCAGAATTGCCACATTTGGGCGAATTATAATCCAAGAGTGATTGCCGAAAAACCAATGCACCCACAAAGAGTGACTGTTTGGGGCGGTTTATGGGCCGGCGGCATCATTGGGCCGTATTTTTTCCAAAATGAGGCCGGTCAGGTAGTTACTGTGAATAGTGTTCGCTATCGTGAGATGATATCAAACTTTTTATGGTCCGAATTGGAAGATATGGATGTAGACAATATGTGGTTTCAACATGATGGTGCCATTTGTCACACAGCTAATGATACAATGGTTTTTTTGCACGAAAAATTGGATGGCCGAATAATCTCACGTCGCGGCGATGTCAATTGGCCGCCAAGATCATGTGATTTGACACCGTTGGAATTCTTTCTTTGGGGTTATTTGAAAGAAAAGGTGTACGTCGATAAGTCAGCAACAATTTAAGAGCTAAAGGATGAGATAATTCGGCACATTAACAGCATACAACCTCAATTATGTCCCAGCGCCATCGAAAATTTGGACCATCGGTGTGCGGCCGAGGCCCCGGCGACCATTTGGCAGATATTTTGTTACACACGTAATTGGACCGTACTAATATTATCATAATAAGGAGAAATGACAACAATTTTCTAAAAAAATTGTATTTTATTTAAAATCAACACCAGCTCTTGAAACTTAACCACCCTTTATATAAAGATCTAACGAGTTATCTGCTGAAAAGTTCTATTTATTTTTGATATTTTTTTCATATAAAGAAAGTTTCACAATTCGTCACACATAAATATGAAATACCTATATTATTTTTTCCCAAATACACTCCATATAAGATAAGTTTTCTGTAATTGCCACTTGATTACAATTACAAAGCAATGACTAACCTGCAGTGCTGTAGAAGCAATGTGGCATACAAATATTTGACTTTGTGGCATAATAGTAAATCTAAGCCAAATGGAAAAAATTTTGTATTCAGAAACAAATTCAGTATAAATTTGTGCGACGAACTTTTGACAGTCCAGAGAAACGAATTCTTATGCCAGCAACAGCGCACACGTAGACGCCCACACAAACACATGCACTTTTCGGCATATCAAGAGACCGACAAAGGAGCTGGCGTGCAACACATACACACTTACCTATACTATGTACAATAGTGTGACTATTTGGATTGGAATTAAATGTTAAATTTTAATGTTGCAACTTTTACAGGTGAGCGAAATAAAAGTAAATTGTCAAATGTCAGTGGTCCCACCATAAGGAAAAATTAAAGCAAAAGTTAATGCAAAAAAAAAAACAAGTGAGCATTTGGCGAAATGGAAAATAAAACACGGTTAAATTGTGAGTGCTAATATCAAACATGCCACACGCCTATACAAATGTACATACATTTCTACACATGTACAACAACAACTTTGACACCCTCACCCGAAACACGCCGACACATTTGCTATTCACCTTTGTTTGTCCTTTAGTCATGGCCAAACACAATGCCATGGAATATTGCAACAATTTAAACACATTTCCAAATGTAAATTGTGCTGTGAAATTGCCGTTATTGCATTCTACACACCCATACATACATACAAAGCTGCTATGCGTAGGTTGCCAGTTCAGTTGCTATGCATGACGTTGCAACACATGTACATGCACACATAGATATGTAGGTATGTGTGTGCTACGAAAACATGTGCATTCAAACGTCGTCCCCTCGCACTCCCACTGTGGTAACTGTATTGTAGCATTTATGGCCGTAACAAATGCAGACCAACTCAATGGAGATAATTTAAATAAATTAATGTAATGCCTTGGCGGAGCGCGAGAAATGTCATTGCCAATTGCGAGGAAATACGAGAAGCGTAAATATGTATTATATATGCGTACATATGTGCTTGCGAGGTGTAGCTATTAAATAACGCGGTTAGCACTGTTATAGAAAAGGTAGGCATACGCCAAAGGCAAGCGATCATCAGCAGTTTAGCGGCAAGTCTTCTCTT
>JAYXIM010004020.1:0-11001 GCA_037575425.1 Anastrepha fraterculus | reverse complement strand
AAAAATGGAATTGATGGATGCCTATCGATTATTTTATAATTCAATTGGCCAGATTGAGTTGGTCGGCCGTGCAATAGTTTTTGAACTGATGCACAGAATTTCTACTTTACACTTTTATCTAAGTTAGAGTCGTTTTCTCAACTTCCTCTTCGTGATGCAGAGATAAATCCCATTTCGTTTATTTGTGCTCGTCAAATTATAAAATTAGTGTCTAATGAACGATCATAAAATGTCAGGGTTTCGCGCTATTGAACATAAAGACCTCTATAAAACCAGACTTTTTGAAAATAAAATTAACTCTGTTTGAAATTAAAATTAGCTATGTAGGTCACATGGCAAATGGGTTAAATGCTTTTTCCAGGTATCCGAAAATGGTTAATGTATGCAAGTGATTGAATATTTGCATGTAAATATGTAAGTATGTTTCCGTGCCAAACCCATCAATAGAGCCCGTTTGTAAGCAACCTCAAGCTATGTATGTATAATTTCCAATGCATGCATGTATGTATGTATGCGTTATAAAACGCCACTACACATTTTGTTTATTTTCAATACAAAAGTAAAGCTTGCTGTCTTTGACTTGGGAAAAAAGGAAGCAAGTTTGTTGAAAATTACCTGTAAAACCTGCAATGCCAACAAGGAAGCGACGGCAGATGAACTCAGTTATTTGCATAAAATACATATCCATGTATGTACGAGTATGTACAATACTATATTTATGAATGTATGGGTGCTTTTTTTTGTATGAAAATAAGCTGTTAATAAAATTATTTGCTTCGCTTTTCTTCTGTCAAGCAAGCAGTTGATTAGCAGAGACAGTTTTTCGCTTACTCGTCAACGCAAGTTCGCGACTTAAGTCTTTGCTAAGTGCGTACACAAACCCTATGCAAGTGGTATCTACACAAATACATTCCACTAAATCAAAACTTTTTGTGGCAAAGCTCTAATGGGGAGTAGCTTATTAGATATTAAATTTGTGTGCCGTATATTCTGTTAAAAAAGTGCCGAGAGTTGATTGTTTAAAAAGCTAGTTCGAAGAGTTTGTGAAAATTCGAAAGAAAATCAGTTTTTGAATGTAGAATAAACTAATTTTAGAGAGCAAATTCGTGAAAAAGGGCAAATTTGTGAAAAAAACTCATAGACTTTGCACTACGTTAAGGGTTAATATCATAATTTTAGAGAGCAAATTTGTGAAAAAAACGTATGGATTTTGCACTACGTTAAGGCCTAATCTCTTAAAATGCAATCATTGCGAAAGAAGTTTTTCAAAGAGGTCAACAAATATCAGCGAACAACTAATGCAACTACCGGTGCAGATTGACTTTTTTCTCTATCCAAAAATCATATAACTACACCATTTTCTGTGCTTTAGAATACAAACAATAATAACTCGCGAAGGTAATTCCAGAAAATTCGTGTGAAAAATATTTTGAAAGTTGAAATATTCGTTACCGCCCGCATTGTTGCATTTTATAAATTTTTTGTGTTCTATGGTCCAATTCTGCGCACTTTTTTGAATACCTAAAAATATGCAGGTAAGACTGCATTAACGGCGTCCTTAATTGAATGGGGGTTTTCATATTCATATTACTTATTACGTATTAAATACCAGCCTGAAAAAAGAAATTATTTGTACTCTAGAAATCGCACGTAAAGGGTTTTCCAATAAGAGGTGTTATTGGAGGTCTTTTCCCGTAAAAGATCAATGGTTTCGTTGCTTGTGTGGCACGTAGCGCCGTCTTGTTGAAAATAAACGTTGTACAGATCAATACCATCCAATTCCGGCCATAAAAAATCGGTAATCATCTCTCGATAGCGCAATCCATTCACCGTAACTGTTGCTCCAGTTTAATTTTCGAAAAAGTAAGGTCCAATGACTCCACCGGACCATAAACCGCATCAAACAGTTACACGTTGAGGATAGAGAGGCTTTTCAACAACAACTCTTGGATTTTCTGAGCCCTGGCTCCGAAAATGTTGCTTTTTGACGAAGCCATCGAGCTGGAAATGGGCCTCATCACTCAAGATGATTTTTCGATGGAGTCCCGGATCATTTTCATGCATTTCAACGATCCAATCATCAAAGACACAAAGTTGTTGATGATCGACTGGCTTGAGTTCTTCTGTTAACTGGTCTTTATAAGCCTTAAGACACAAATCTTTATGCAAGATACGGTGTAATGACGTATGGTGGAATGCCTAATTCCAAAGAATGACCAGGAATGGACAAACCTGGGTTTTCTTCAACACTTTCGGCTACAACAGCAATATTTTCGGCACGGGTTTTATTCTTCACATCACTAACTTGTCCCAACAGCTCGATTTTTTCACACCAATTTCTGTATTGCGGTCCGACAAGGTGCTTCACGATGACCTAAAAATGTTCGAGTTCTACGAACCGTCTCTGCCAATTTTCACCATTTTTATAGTGAATTTTTATAAAATCCATGCGCTGTTTAAGCGTGTATCGTTCCATTTTTATTAATGGCGTAGGTTCTACTTGTCAAATATCAAAAAATGACATCTACCGAAAAAGCGACATCTATTTTCAAAAGTGAAATAGCCCCCGAAATAGCGGGCTATTCAAAATTACACCTGTTATTGGAAAACTCTTTATAAAAGCTGGCATGCGTTCACGTAACAGGCGTTAGGGGAACCTCTCTACGAGTAAAAGCGCCAATGGAAGTTGTTTAAACTAGTACCTCTTCACATTCGCCACCAGATCCAAGCAAAGAAAGCTATAATGAAAATAATTTGTACCTATATCGGCGGCGGAAGGGCTATCAGAGTTGTAGGCTGATCTATAATCTGAAGCATAAATATGAAGAAATCGTAATACCGAGTGACACCATACAACTAAAATTTAGCTTTAAAGAAGGATTCGGACTGGAACTTAGTACGGAAAATAATTAAAACATACAAGCTTAAATCTATCTATGACAACCACGTATAAGGAGGTGTCTGTTACAGTAGCAGGTAATGTGATTAGTGTATTTGTACCAAGTTGAGAATACTCTGAAAGTATGTAAAAATATGCCCATCTTTCAGACTGGAAATTATGAAATATAAATTTGTGCAGACTTCTGTATCAGACGGAATTACCGAAAATGGAAAATTGTATTACTGCAACATAGTTAAGCGGCTATTAAAACCGCAGGTAACCAGGTAACCACTAAAGTGGTTATTGTAGTGCCCTAGTAAGCTCAATGCACTTAATGGAACTAATCAAATTTGAATTTTCAGGGCATCGGATTACATTCGCATTGAAAGAAATGTGACTGCGCACAAACTCAAAACAAAGGCAGAATCAACTCCCCTTGTAGGCCCAACTCGTCAAAAGAAGCGAGGGAAGCTTCTAGGGAGCTACACTGAGACAATCTACTCACCAAAACATGCGTAGATTCTTACAAACAAAAACGCTTTAAGGAGTACATGAGCTAGCAGGCTGAAGAATCGACTAAATAAACTTGGGATCAATTAATGTGAAATCTGTAGATTTTGCAGAAAGGCGAACGAAACTGTGAAGTATTTGTTAGGGCATTGCTCTGCACTGTTGTCAATCACAAAAAAAAATCGCAGGTGACCATACCATACGAGTATAATAATGGACCGCAGGATAATCTGCAAGAACTTAGGGTACATCCAGTACAATCCAGTGGTAACACAATGGATCTACGATAGGCCTAAGTGTGTCATATTGGCAGCCACCAGACCTACCTACCGACCTACCTAGCTAGCTACCTAGGGTACATACTACAGTTCCGAAGGAGTCACAATAGATCCTAAGGTTTGCGTTGCGCTATTCCCAATAACCCACATATAGAGGCAATGGGAATTTAAGATGTAGTGTAGGAGGCTGTAAACTAAACCTATTCGGGAAAATATTCTGCGATCAAGGCAAAGCTGCGGGTGGCGTCGACTGGCACTGAAGAGAATAAACCGCTGAAGTACTTTCTTGAGCTCCGATAAAGCCCAGCAGAATAAGAACAACAATGAAAGCTGTTCTGATTATACTTTTTAACGAAATAAATTTGGCTTCCTCAAAAAGTGTTGAAATATTCTTATATAGTGGATCGTATGGGGAGAACCGATTTTTTAAATTTCAAGTAACTTTTGCCGATAAGCTGACCAACTGCGGTTCAGCGGTTAATTCACAGTGACCAGAGCCAATAATCGGAATCAATACTACAGGAATTTTGAATTGGATCAGTGTATTTGCATGCAATTTAATTAAGGAGCGAAATTCTAGACTGAAACACGCTGCACAACTAAAAAGAGATTTATGACAAGCCCGGGCAGAAAACTGTCCAACTTTCTTCTAAAACTTGGTAGAAAAGACGTTCGGTTGATGGTCGGTATTATTACAAGGGCACAACTCCTGGGGTCAGTATATGACCACCATTGGAATTATTGAGTACCCGGTTTGCCTGCCTTGCTTAGAGGAGCCGGATAGTTCTGTGAGTGTCCTGCCTTTGTCAGAGCAAGGCTACGAATTTTGGATTTCGATGTCATGAGAATGAGTAAAATTTGTCCTCCCAAACTGGAGAATACTTTTCAGATTTGCCAAAGAATCTGGAATAACTTATCTGTTTCACAGGATAGCTGTATCTGTCTCTATTCTACTCCATCCCTTTCTCTGTGATACTTCTCTCCTTTCCTGCTTCACTATCGACACTTTTACTGTTCAGAGCTTCGAATAACTGAATGTTTTAGAAGTTACCAAATCCCTCGGTGCTTCTTGGCTCGACTTTTTCAAATTTTAATTTCAATTTGAAGTTGTATGGGAAGCACCGATTTCTTAAATTTCACGTATATACTTCGGTACCTTTTCCAAGCTTGTCAGATATTATTTACGCGCTAGTAATTCGATGCATTGGGCACGGAAGTTCGGTTCAAGCTAAACTTAGACTATTTCGTTGCTTTTCATTTCAATTCACTTACAGCTCATATTTAGGTCCCAGCGCATTGTAAGCATCATTGTTATTGGTTTCTTTATTTTTGTAAAAAAATTGTTGGGGTTGATGTACACTCAGTGACTTCTCATAAGCGCCTCTCCCATAATAATGTTCGGGTAAGAGTGACTGCGGGTTTCTATTCTGGTCGATTTCATTATCATTTTGTTGCTTAGGCAATCTGTAGAACATGGCAGCGGGTTGTTGTTGTACTTTGAGCGGTGCGAATGTTTGGTCAAGAAGCATATTGGGATGAAAATATTGTTGCTGTATGGGCAGCTTTGGCAAAGTTGGCGACTCATATTGATTAGTGGCATCCAGACATTGTCGTTGTGGTGTGACTGCGTCCGTATTGCGACTCAGCAAGGCGACACAGAAATGTGAGATGAGCAGCGAAGTGAGCAGGCGAACTGCTATTGAAGGCTATGGGGAAAAAGGGGGAAATGTAAATGATTAAAAAATTGGAGTTAAATCCGAGTTGAGATGAAATGAGAAGAGATGAGATGAGATGAGATGAGATGAGATGAGATGAGAGGAGATGAGATGAGATGAGATGAGATGAGATGAGATGAGATGAGATGAGATGAGATGAGATGAGATGAGATGAGATGAGATGAGATGAGATGAGATGAGATGAGATGAGATGAGATGAGATGAGATGAGATGAGATGAGATGAGATGAGATGAGATGAGATGAGATGAGATGAGATGAGATGAGATGAGAAGAGATGAGATGAAATGAAATGAGATGAAATGAGTTGAAATGAGATGAAATGAGTTGAAATGAGATGAAATGAGATGAGGTGAGATGAGATGAGATGAGATGAGATGAGATGAGATGAGATGAGATGAGATGAGATGAGATACGATGAGATGAGATAAGATGAGATGAGATGAGATGAGATGAGATGAGATGATATGAGATGAAATTAAATGAAATTTAGTATAAAAACATGATGGAAAGAATAATGAGATTGCGCCTATCGTGGTCCCGTTACTTTGCGCTCAGCGAATTTGACAACTAGTTACGTGATTTTAGCTCCAGTATGGCCAGATTACCATTTTCGTAACTTGATTTAGCATTTTGTTTTGTTATTTTTGTTATTTTTTGTCTCGGAGTTTTAGTTCTTTCTTCATGACATTTTTCTAGCTGTTCTAATTATAATGTCATGTTTATAATTTTGTAAAATATACTTTTTTTAATAATTATTTAAATAATTCACTCAGTTTTTTTTTAACATCTGGTGGCATTGCCCGCGATTGCAGGTGTTGTTGGTGTTGTTCTGCTTTCGGCAGTCAAATCTCTCTCTCGCTACTGCAGTGTTGCCTAGCTTTGGATATAAAAACGCACTAAAATGCCCATTCAAAGAAAACAACCCAACAAATTTTTATTGAATCACTTAAAGAACTTTGTATGCGTGACAAATTGTCTTTAAAATGTGCGTTTTTTTAAATAAATGTGTTAGCTTATGTACAATTTAATTTATGAGGTTTTTTTGTTAAACGAGACTGTTTTGTTAAGGGAACGACTTATTTGCTATATTTGAGGTTATGTAACTAGATAAGTTACTCTTTTTGTAAAAATGTCAGTATGGTTTCTTTAGTATTTTCTGGTATTTTGTGGCTTATTTTTACAATGAATACACATCTTGATGCCCCATGTCCCACTAAGCGTTGATGGCCAAAAGAAACGATTACACCTCTATGGTTTTAATCAGCATTCAGTAAATTCAAACGCCTTTTAATATGTGTAAAAAGGTTTTCAATCTTAAGAAGAGTTGAGAGAAGATGATTTAATATTCTTGCATAACCTTAAATGGAGCCAAAAATTAAATTTGCACTTTCAAATTATCAAATTTTATAGGAGTAAAAAAATTTTCATTAGCACTAAAATCTTCTCAGAGTGACCTTTTTTAACCTTTTTTTGTTTAATAATATAGTTTGTTTTTTAACCTAAAGTTTCGGTAGCTTTAAATTAAAAAAAAAGAAACAAACACGAAACTTCAAAATTTTCGCATTTTTGGTATAAAAAAGCACTAAATTTATTGCGAAGAGCAAATGGTTGGCAATACTGCACAACTCAGCAAACGTGACGTCACGTACGCTCCGATGGGCGTAATCTTCTTTCTATCATTCTTGTATAAAAAACATATTATAAACTTGATGCCACACTATGGAGCTTATATGTTTAAAGACATTTCTCACTTTTCCCCAAATTTATTTAACCCGATTTGGAACCATTTTTCTAAGCATAGCATACCTTAATGCAAGTGTCGCAGGCTTACCTAACTTTACAAAATGTTAAATTAACAGCTCACCGAATAGACAAATGTTAAACTTTCTCGCATGAATTTGTATATTTTCATTGTGGTTTTTACCAAGATTATCCTTCTATTTGTGGTGTGCGTCTTGATGTTGTTCCACAAATTGAGGGACCTACAATTTTAAGCCGACTCTGAACGGCAGATGGCTTTCTATGTGGAGCTTTTCCAAATACCTTGAGATCCCTTAATTGAAAATAAAATAGGAGTCACATGTGACCTGTCAAAAAAGTTCCCATAGATGTTTGTCACATCAACTGGCCGCATTTTCCATAAGTTCATTGAGAACTAATGACACTTTAACTTTTTGAAGGAACGCGAGCGATTTTAATTTATTTTAATTATTTACAAAGTAGTGGGAAAAGAAAAAGTAGTGGACAACACAAGAACAAATTAGCAGATATACAAATCAGAGAGGATTCACTTTTCATCTTCGCTCTGCTTTCCTACTCCCGTTTAGTGAAATTTGGCACACAGCGAGCATACAAACCCACAAAGAGTAATTTTTGGAAAATATTATGGGTACATAAAATTTTAAAATGTTAGTAGTAAAAGGCAACAACTGTTAAATTTAATTAATGTAAAATAATAGCAAATAAAAATCCCGCCGCGGCTGTATTCCATTGTTAATAAGCCGTTGCAAAAGTTTACCCATCGTGTCAAGTGGACATAGAGGCTCGTAGGAGCCTAGTATACCCAGCGCCTTCTTTGGCCTCGGAAGCAGCACAAGTCTTTGTCTTTTCCAGAGGCTCAGGAACATGCTTTGCTCAAAGCACAACTTCATCACCCTAGCAAATAGCTCTTGATTTTCTAGGATGCCTGCTTTTAGTGCTGTGTGCGGAATGCCATCCGGACCGGAAGTTTTGGGATCTCCAATCACTTTTGCTGCTTGCACAACTTCTTTAGCTGTTATATGAGCGATATCATTTCTAGATGCTTGCATGTATGACATGTTGTCTGTTTTTTGGTGAGGAAACAGGGTCCGAATTATTTTATTTTGAAGGTTAGGCATTTTACTTGTGGTGCCTTAGGAATTTTTGACATCACTACTCTGCATGCGTTACGCCAAATACGTTTGTCGGAGCTGATTAAATGAGGCTCTTTTACAATACTTTCATAGGATCAAAGGCGCATAAACAGCATTCGAAAATGTTCTTTAATATTAAAAAAACTATTTCATTCATAAAGGCATGCGCATACTTCAAAAAGCAATGCTTGTGCATTCATAAAACGAGCCCACCACATCTTCCCTCACACGCCTGAGCTCTCTATTAGCCGAATATTTTCTTGAGGAAGATCAAATATTTGGTGAACCGTCAAATTCAGTTGTGGCAAGTGCCGGCATCTTCGTATGTATGCGAATACGTCTTGTAAAAGCGCATCAGAATAGCGACAGTCGTAGCGAATGCTGATTGTTTTAACTGCTGTGTGTCAAGTGCGCGCAGAAGCATACAGGAGTATAAAAAGCCGCCGCCTAAAACAAGTTTAGGTCTTTCGACATATGTATGTACGCGCCTTAAAATAACTGTGACTCCACAAACGAATGATTCAATGAATAAGCAAAATTGTTACGGACTTAACAGTTATGCTTTCAAGAAGTCATATTTTAATATGAATAATTAGAACCAATTAAAAATCTTCAATTTTGACGAATTCAATTCAATTCGCAGACGAATCTTCAATTTTAAATTGAAGTATTGGGTTGAAGAATAAGTTCATAGCGTTTTTACATTTTCTTTTATTTTACAACGAATTGCATTCTGTTTGGCAATGGGTATTTATTCGATGGAACTTTTTCAGCTCTACAAAAATATGTTAATTGTATTTTTGAGTTATTTAATTTTTTATTACTTTGGAGGCTTAGAAATGGAATACTCAGGAGGCGAAAATCAACATTTTCGACAGCTGCTCTTCTTTGCTTTCATAGGTGAAATGGTTTGCAAAGTTCAAAAGCAGCGACTTTAACGTCGATGACACGTCCCGTAGCGGACACGTCAAATCACTTTTGAAGGAAAACGGACGCCAAACCAGTCGTGAATTGGCGGAAAAAATTACCCCTGATCATAAAATGATTCTCAATCAACTTCAGTCAATATGATTTAACGAAAAATTGAGAGCCTGGGTGCCTCACTAGCTCAACGAAAACAACCAAGAAAGTCATCTTCAAATTGCTTCCCAGATCTCACCCACCATCGAACAACAGTCGGTCATAAACAGCGCTTTTTATACCGAATCGTCAAGGGAGGTAAGAAATGTGCCTATAGGTACATCAGCATATGAAACAAAGAAAGGAGTGGGTGCGTGGATGGTTCCAGGAGATACGCTAAGTCACACCGGATCTTCATCCAAAGGCGATCATGATAAATGTTTGTTGGGACTGGGAGGACATGGAGCACTGGGAAATGTGCGAAAAGAATACCACGCTCAGCAAGGAGCTTTACATTGTCGGGCTACATGGCGTGAATGAGACTATTCGACCTGATCGACATGGTCAAACCATACCGCTTCACGAGAACGCCAGGCCCATTTTGTGCAAGTCCGGGAGGTCCGGTCGTCAAGCATCCGCCGTATTCTCCGGACCTTGCACCGACCGATTACCATCTTTTCTGCTCGCTGTCAAAACATATGAAGGGCGTTACCTTCGATAACAAAGAGGTCCTTAAAAACTGACAGCAGTCCAGCCGATTTTTGGCGGAACGGCATCAACGAATTGGTCGAGAGGTGGGAAAAGGTTGTAAAGAGCAACGGCGAGTATATAATTGATTAACTTATTGATATAAATATGGTTTTTTGTTAAAATAAAAGTCTTCGATTAAACGCTCCGCACTTATTCCCCAACCTTGCAATTTTTGATAGATAGTGACTCGCTCTTTTTATTTACTCAATGCATTAACTCTATGATTTTCGCTTCTTTTTCTTCTTGATTGGCGCGATATTGGCCGAGTTTAATAAAGCGCGCCAGTCATTTCTTTCTCGTGCTAACCTGTCCTGCTCCACCAGATCTTTCCTGTTCTTCTGTTACCACCAGCTGGTAACGCATGGAATACTTTCAGAGCCGTAGAATTTGTATCCACTCGGACGACATGACTTAGCCAACGTAGGCTGCGCTGCGCTATGTCCATGTCGTCGTAAAGCTCATACAGCTCATTGTCGCCAACGTGTAAGGATCCAAAAATCTTCCACAGAATTTTTCTCTCAAACACGCCAAGGGATATTGGCATCGCCGAAGTTTCAGGGCCATACGTTAGGACGAGATTTATAGAATGTAAGTTTTGTTGGTCGAGAGAGGACTTTGCTACTCAAGTGCTTACTTAGTCCAAAGTAACACTTTTTGGCAAGAGAGAGAGAGAGAGAGAGTTTGTGTTGGATTTCCAGGCTGACATTGCTATCGGTGTTAATGCTGCTTCCTAAATAAACGAAAGCCTTTTACACCTCGCAATCGTAACCGTCAACAGTGACGTGGGTGCCTATATGCCAGTGCACTCACGGTTCAGTTGATGGCAGGAGGTACTTGGTTTTGTTCTCGTTCACCGCAGACCAATTCGCTTTGCTTCTTTGTCCAGTTTGGAAAAGACAGAACCAACAGCGTGGTTCCGTTGTTAAGCCCGGTGATATCAATGATATGATTTTCACTGTGTTTGTTTTTTCACTATTTTATTTTTTAATTTTTAATTTAAGTATTTTTTAATTTAGTTGTTTTTTTCAATTTTTTCTTTTCAAACGAACAA
>JAYXIM010004019.1:0-70148 GCA_037575425.1 Anastrepha fraterculus | reverse complement strand
TAAGCAATCAAACGCTTCAAAACTTGATGTTACTCCTAAAAGTCATCAACGTTTTTTCGCTACATTCAATCAAGTGCACAAATACTTAATTATGCGTAGTGAAAGGTAAATTGGAACTATGTATAGCAACAAAAGACGACGACAAAAACTAGTAAATCTACAAAGACATGGAACCATAACAAAGAAAAAAAAAAAATAGCCTTCATTACAAAATTTTTGTGTGTAGCACAAGAAAATTGATATAGGCCACTCGCAGACGGCGCTCGAAATTTCAGTTGCACAAAGTAGCCGGAAAGCAAAAATAATGCAGTAAAAATCTCAAATTAGAAAATAAGAAAAAAAGCAAAGATATTTGAAATTCCTAATATTATTTCTTTGTAGTTTTGCTCAACTCAATTTCTTAGTTATCGAAGGTAAATTATTAACAAAAGTTAAGCGTTCAAAAGAGAAGTTACTGTGGTTCAATAAAGAACTCGGCCACCCAAATGCTATGGTTTTAAATTTAAAAAAATTATATTAAAATCCAAAATATTATCTTATGAAATAAAAACTCCATAAGGATCATGTGGGTTCCGGGTCATGCCGGAAGACAAGGCAACGAGTGCGCTGATACTAGAGCCAAAGATGCCGCCAAAGAACCCCTTCACTTTAGTGTATATTTTACTATCAAAGATATTCGGAAAATTATACTCTCTTCAGGATACGTACAATAATCAGTGGATTAATTGCCGACACCACTACAAAAGGTACAATCTTACTGGCATCAAGCCCATATATCCTACACACATATCTTCTCAGAGCGGTCACACTATAGCCACATCCTAAACGGCACAGTCAAACCGGACTGCCCTTTTTGCAACTCCGACGACTACATGACAACACACCCCTCGATACCTGCCCAGGATTGGAGTACACTAGAAATGCAATTCATCCTAACCTTGAACTTTCGAGTCTACTCAACAACACATATGACAATAGCATTAACTTAATTTGTAAATTTATTAAACTGACTAAATTAAAATTTAAACTCTTTGCAAAAACTATATATAAAATTGTACTCCACTCAAACCCGCACTACCCACTAATCTTCTAATAGTTCCTCAACTACCCTCTCCCATCCTCTTGTATAGTTACTTATCTATATATAATATAACTCTAGCTTAAGATACCTTAAGCCGAAGGCCCTGGTAGCCAGTGCTTATTTCGTAAGTGGAATAGTTCTTAATAACTGTTACTCTTTTAAATAAATAAATAAAAAATATTAAAAAGTAAGTCTAATACGTTTATGTGTCACATTTACTTTCGTTCTTCAAGCGCATTTTTCAAAACTACAAAAAACATAAACGAGCTTAAACTCATTCGTACACTTAAAATATAAACATAAAAACTTAGCAAAATCCATGACAAAAAAGCACTCGGATATTTATATAAATTAAAGTTAGTAGAGCAAATAATATTTAAGAAAAAAAAACAATATAATTAATATTTAGTCGGCAAGCCTTTATTTTTTCTCACAGCATTCAGTCTGCTTGGCATGGATTCGACCAGCTTCTTGCATGTTCAAGGATCTATTTTCCCCCACTCTTCTTTAATAGCATCTTCTAGGTCTCTCGTGTTTCTAGTGACATGCTTTTTCAGTTGCTTTTCCAAATGAGCTCACAGATGTTCACTTGCATTCATGTCTGAAGATTGTGGAGGTGTTGGAAGTACTTTAGGGTAGTTGTATATAAGCCATAGACGGGCATGAAGAGCCTTATGTTCGGGATGGTTGTCTTGATAGTACTTGATAGTACTGGAAATTGTCCTTAAGGGGGGCCTCTTATCAGTCGGCTTCAAAAAATCGATTTTTTTTTACTGCAACCGATAAATATATCATAGGAGAATATGACCTCAAAGTTTTATAGCGGAATTCAAAGTGATTTAAGAGTTACACGCCTGTGCACCGTCTCTCGTGTCAGTATACTGTCAACCTTCTGAAAACTTTGAAACACGTTTTCTTAAAACCATGTTTTTGAAAATGGCGTGTAAGATTAAAAAAAAAACGACGAAAGTTATCGTTTCAAACCGATAATCTATATAAAGGTAATTAAAATGCGCAACTAATTAACTAACAAAATACAAAAAAAAAAACATTTTTTAATGTTATTTAACACCTTTTTTGAAAAAAATTACGAAAAAAGCACTTTTTTCAATAGTTAATTGTGTGTTCATTTTTTCATATTTTTATACAAGAGTAGTCTATTGTGTGCGGGAAAGCCTTCTGAATAAGACAATATTTCTTTTGTGTTTCAGGTGAAAAATACGACCGCTATCTTTCACGCCGTTTTACTAGCGCACAACGAGAAGCTGTGCGAGATTCCTCATATCTCCTCCATTTTGGTTTTTAATTTATGTCAAAAAATTGTTTATTACTCTTCAATCATGCCTTCAAATAATTGCAAAAGATTAATCCTGTGTGTCGCTTTTTTCGTCTCTAAAACATAAAAAGAAATAACACCTTTGTTTTGAAGCCACTGATAGGGGACGAAATTTTCTTACATAACTGTTAGGTGTTCTTTGTGGTCCATATTGCCGTTAAAGAAAGACAAATTTCCAGTACCTGCAGCGGACACACAACCCCATACCATTATCAACCCACGCCCATGTTTAACAACTCTTCATTGGGTCTTCTTATGATTATGACTTATGATTGTCCATCTGACCGAAATATTTTGCTTCATTTGCAAATAAAACGTGTTTCCAGCAGAGAATGTTAATGAGATGAGAGGCCGAAAATGTTACTGTTAACAATTTTTAGTACAATTGAGATTTGAAAGGTTTGTAGTAAGGGATTTTAGAACACCGACTTTATAGACACCACACTGAGTTTTGAGCACACAAAAATTGAAAACACCACACATCTTTCACCTTGCGCGCGCTTGTAAGCAATACTCTGGACTGTCATTTAGCCAACTAATAGACAGCTGATGCCCGTGCACCACATTTCGAGTGCCGATCGCTGTAATGAAACAATCATGCACTTGGCGTTCCCCTGACTGTCGGTTCTACGTTGTCAGAATATCCTAGATTTAAGTCACGCCAAAGGCTGCCACTTCAGGGGCACTACCAAAACATGTATGCAAAATGTTTTATGCTAATACATACCACAACAAGAAACTCTGCACTTGAAAGAGACGCTAAAGTTGCTGCGATCATTTGTAGCGATTAGCAACTCTCTGAGCCTGAGCATCTTACAGCCAAGGGTCATTCTAAGTGAGAATCAAATTGCACTAAAGTGTCTCTCATCTTTTGAGGTGAAATGCTTATTTGTTCAGGAGGCTGAGGTGATTAAACTTCTCAATGGCGCTAAGTTGCTTGCAACATCTGTACAGTTTCTTGTGCCATTTTTGATAACAAAAGTAATCGGTTTTTTTCATTTTTTGTATTTGTATATAAATCTTTTTAAATTTATCGTGAAAAATTTTCTTGAAAAAAAAAATATTTTTTGAAAATCAAAGAATCAAATAATAAATAAAATTTTATAAAAAATTCACCAACCAGATGTTGCAATAAGAAAATCTCATATCATGGGATTCATATCGTATCATATTTTTCCTCTGATATGTAGCCTTTTTATCTCTTAGCACATATTTATATTTATTGAAATCTATTCTGATGTCATCTGACATTCATTTATCCGATTTTTCAGCGCATGGCTTATGCGTTACCAGATGGTCACATACCACCTGATGTTTGATCATGTGATGTTTTATTTATTTGAATGGACGAGTAGTGATGCGATGTCACATCGCCGAACATCAAAGCGCGAGCTGTTAGTTTGGTACCTGAACTGGCGATATGTTCCACAAATAATGCAATTCACTTGATACGGTATTTTTTTTTTAATACTCTTTTTTTTCTTGAAAAATTCACATCTGTTCATTTTTTCGTCTTAGTGCAGAGTCTTGCAGCGTACCAAATATTTTTTTATTGCTACTACCAAATACTTAATAATGGAGCTCAAATGACAGCAAAGACACTTCATACCTCAATGCTTTGCGCTGAATGCAAGCAATGTAATATACAGGGTGCGTAGGATAATCGCAGACAACTTAAAAACTAAGAGTAAAACTAATTAGCTTTTATTTTTAACAAAATTTAATGAAACTTCACGAATTTTTTACACAACATTGACTTATATGTATAAAGTCCACTAGCAGCAATAACCTCCTCGTTACGATTCCGGAAACGATTCCAAGCCCTTAAGCCTTAAAGGTAAAATTCAAGATCCCGAACAATCTATTTAAGATTATTCGTAGCTATCTAAGCAATCGCGTGCTCTTATATGAAACGCGGGAAGGATGTAAGACTAAACAAATAACAGCAGGTGCGGCCCAAGGATCAATACTCGGACTTGAACTTTGGAATGAAATCCTTCGAATAGAAATGCCTGAGGATGAGCATTTAGTGGGATACGCAGATGACATTGCAGCTGTAATAATCGCCCGAAACACTGACGAAGCCAAAAGGAAGTTAAATCAGGTGATGATCCGAGTTCAGACATGGCTAGAAGATCATGGATTAAAGCTGGCCACAGAGAAAACAGAGCTAATCCTTCTAACTAACGGACGCGTCCCATTAGAAGTAGATATACAAGTACTCGATGCCACTCCGCAATCTGTGCAACGCATCTGCGCACTCAGAGTGGCTTCGTCATACATAACAGTATCTGAAGCTGCGGTTTTAGTTATCAGCGGAACCATCGCTATAGATATTCTAGCACAAGAGCGCAAACGGAGATGGGTGACAAAACTCTCAGGACCATACTTCTCCGACATTATAATTCAAACGCTCACACTTTGGCAGGCAAGATGGAACTCTGAACGGTACGGTAGATGGACAGCGAGACTAATACTCAATCTCAAAAAGTGGGTAGAAAGAAAGCACGGTGAGGTTGATTATTACCTCACACAGTTTTTGTTCGGGCATGGGTCCTTTCGAAAGTATTTGTGGCGAATGGAAAAGGCGAACCTACCAAACTGCATTTATGGAGGTACTGAATATGATGGTGCGGAACACACCTTCTTTAAATGCGAGAGGTGAACACAGAGAGAGCAGCTCTGCAAAAAGCAATAGCTCCTGAACAAAAATGTAATTGCGCGGCAATTTTCGTGGAGGATATTATCCGAAAAAAGAGGCGGGAAATGGAAACTTATGCTGAAGAGCATTGAGCATAGGTTTTTCGAGCCAGACGACCCTGAACGCAGGGTGAGTAAGTAAGTCTCCTTCTTAGGACGCCGTCTTGGCCCTCTACCTCGAAGCAATGCGGAAGCAGTCCCGGGGTGGAGGGAGAAATCCAAGAGCAGAAGAGGGACATTTTTAACTCTCAACTACGCTTCTTACGTAGTAATCCAGCGGACTGCGCGGTCTTGGAAGTTAGGCGGCCATAAGTGTGGCCTTATATGATGATGGAAATTTTCAGCCAACCAATCGAGTGCCACCATCGCTTTGTGTGAAGGAGCAGAGTTTTGTTGCAGGGTGTATGGGCTGCCACCACGTACACTATCCATTCGGGGTTTCGCTACTGTCTCGAGAACCTTGATATATGCAGCAGAATTCACTCGAAATATTTAAGTAAAAGTGTGGTGGCATGGCATGCCCTTCTTTGCTCATAACACCTAAGCCCAGAACAGTGGCTGTGAACTTTGCGTGCATGACAAAAGGAGTCCCTGTAGGATTAGAACATAGCCAACTGTTATTCTGGTCACTTCTGTGGTTGGTCTTTTAGTCTTGATTAAACTTTTTTTTTTGTCGGAAAAGAACCTTAACATTTCAAGCGCTTCTAGTTATTTACTTTTACTTAGAAGGCGTTTTGATCGGATAACTCGCTGGTCGCGGGTTTGCTCCGACTTGAACTGTCTTTTGTGCGTAATATAGGATTAGTTTCCTTGTTCACGCCTCTCGGAAGCATAGGGCTTCGACAAGACTCTTCCATCGTACACGGTTCTGTGCTGTTATTTTTGCACCGTTCAATGATATGTCGGCATCTGCTAGTTCGGGCAGCATTGACCTTCTCCAAGTAATTTTTGATCGCCTGCGATCTCTGCTTCCTTGAGGGTTCCAGTCCAGTGCCGTTCTCGTGATGCTATCTAGTGGATTTCTCAATGTGTGCCCTTTCCATCGCCCCTTTCTGCGTTTGATTTGCCTAAGGATGTCGTTACTGTTGGATGTATAGGATTTACACAAGAGATATTCATGGACAACTGGACGGATAAGAGCTTCAGAAACCTTAAGCTCCCTCGCAAGGGAATAAATTCTGCAGATCGGGAAGTGTCAGAATGTTACTCGTGTTTTTTTGTGCTTTGGAACAGCTTCTACATCGTTGCCTAATGCTTTTAATTCACGGCGAATTCATTTGAGAATTTAAAATTTTTTCACTATTAGAACTTATCGCTTTTATTTCTTATGTCTTTTCATTTCTTGAGTTTAATTGTAGTATCCATGTCTTATCTAAAAAAAAGCAATTAGAAAAATAATGGTTTCCGGAAATTATAGCAACATATCTTGATGCATATCCTCAAATAACGCATGCACCTTGTAGAAAAAACAAATCCAAAGCACAAATCTTAAATATATGGAATCTTTAAGAATCGCTTGCCATGGATCAGCCGAAATTTTAAGTGCAAAATTGCGTAACTTGAATACAGCAACTATGTCTAAATGTGATTTTAACAAGTCATTCACATGTGTATGTGTGTGTATGTGCGCGCATGAATGCTCATAAAATTGGCAGTGCAGCTGTAGCCATTAGTGCACTAAATTTATTTGGCGCACTGCGCTGCAACGCCACCGTCACGTGGTCAGCTCACAGAGCACAGACAGCAACCGCATATGCGCACACAAAGTAAAATGCATAAGCGCATACTCATACCTACACACATACCTATGTATAAATACACACATATATGTACATCTGCGCAAATTCGCATCAACGCGCATCCGATGTCGTGAAATGGAATTGGCCGCAGGGGCTTGCAATTGAGCAGAAAATTACCAGTTGTTGTTATTGCTATTCTAACGATTACCATCCTTACTGTGCATTCACTTTTCATGACAAACCAAAACAAAAAAGACAAACAAATTAAAGATAATAACGAAAACAAAAAGAAAACAAAAAGAAAATCAAAACTTACAAACCAAAAATATCAGCGTGAACGAGTGTCAAAGCCAAAAAATATGAAATAAAAATATAAAAAATTAAAGGCTACGTTTTTAGCGTGCCTCGTTGTTTATGGTCTATTTTTGGTGTTATAATATTTCTTTTTGCCACAAAAACAAAAAAAAATTATAAAAATAAAAATAAAAACTCTTACGATCGTCAGTATGAGATATTTTAAATAGTTATCTATTTTGAATGTTCTTTTAGTTTTTAGTATATAATATAAAATTAATAAAAAAAATTGTTGAAAAAAAAAATAGAATTTTTTTAGAAATAAAAAATAAAATTTTTAAAAAACTAAAAAAACTATTTTTTTTAAATGAAAAATACAATTTTTTCTAAATAAAAAATAATTTTTTAAAAATAAAAATCACAACTTTTCTTTTAAATAAAGAATAAAATTTTTTTTAAATAAAAAGTAAATTTTTTTTACTAGCAAAAAAAAAACTGGTGTGTTACTGAGCCTAGTCCCACTAGTCCCACAAATACTTGAGTTGGATGAAAAGTGGAGGGCAATACAAACTTTTGCAACACGAATTATCGTGAAACTTCGCAACATTGATTGGAGGCGAAGGAATGATGCGAGACCAACGCGGCAGCAACAACAGCTGCCGCATTGATAAAATGCAGTAAGTCGAAGAGCAGACGAATGTAGCTGACGATTGAGCTTATTGCTCACGACAGCCTCCAGATGTAATTACCAAAACGATATCCCTGTAGGATGAACCGTCGGACTTAAGGTGCCTTTAGTGCGCTAAAGTCCCAAACTGACTAAGGCCTTCGATTGCTTTTACACCTGGTTAAAAAACAACAAAAAAAGGCAGATGAGTTAGCTAGATTGGGCTCCTCGCTCCAAATGAGTCAGGGCTAGATCGACATACCCATGCCCTTGGCAACATGTAAACTTTTAATAGGCAGACACACTACTACTGGAAACAGTTAAAAAGTTCTGGATAACATTGCGGATGTTGCGAATCTCAAACTAGTACAGCCAGCTTTCTAAAAGCCACACAATGGCTGAAAGAGGACCAAGTAGAGTAAGGATAAGATAGTTACGGTGGTATCACAAGGGGCCTATAACTAGCTTAGGTGCATAGAAGGACAGCCACTTCACCTAACCTAACCTAATCTCCTTTTTTAATTTCCTTTATCAAATGTTCAAAAACTGGTATGCTTCACTTAAAAGACTATATACAAATATTTTACCTATTTTTTTGGAAGCTCTGGAAACTGTCAAAATGAAAAAAAAATTTAAAATAAAAATAAAAAATATTTATCCCGTTTTTTTATTTTTGGTAAATTTTTTTTGGTAATTTTCAAAGCATTTGGCGGCGAAAATTAAATAAATAAAAAATAAAATAAAATTATAGACATCTAATTTGTTTGGCAATAGAGCAAATTTGGGGGTTAGCATCAAGAAAAAAAACATTTTTTGAGCCATCCTAATGTACATACATATAGTTTAAAGGATGATTAGATATTTACTAATATTTTTACTGTTAAAGTTACTAATGGCATTCAGCTGTCAGAATATTTAGTAGGCTCGCCATTTCATCATGCATGGCTTCACGCTTGCGGAACGTGTGGAATTTATTAAAAAATATTATACCGAAATACCGGCTCAGGTGCTAATACACAAATCCGGATTTCGGTGAAAGAATCATCACGCGGTCGAGGCCCAGTTTTGGCTCAGCAGCTATGTCAACAAGCAAAGTTGCTGTTACTGGTCCGAATAGAAGACGCTAGCGAGAAGTGCTACCAGCCTAGGGTACAGTTAATGGCATGGCGGCAACAACAGACCAAAGGAGTCACCATTACCGTCAATGGCACTCAGTATAGAGCGATGTTAATCGACTGTTTGTGGGCAGAGCTCAATAATATCGGCGCTACATGCCATGCAAGTGACGCAACACCCGAAGTTGTAAAGAAGAAACTATACAACTGGGTCATCTCGTGGCGAGCGTTCATCAATTGGCCGTTGTGATCATGTGACTTAACAGCCCTCGATTATTTGCTCAGGGACTGGCGGTTGCCGCTCTCCATGATGACGCACTTTAAATATTTTTTACATTTTTTTCCACTTGCACTCCTATTAGAGATCAGGAAGGCATTTTAGGGCGAGGATATGGCTAACATTTTTTTACATTTAGTTTTATTTTATTTTATTTCATTTCATTTTATTGTGCTTTTTTAATTTTTTATGCGTTATTTTGTGTTGCTTTATTTTATTTTCTTTCGTTTAATTTAGTTTAATAAAATTGAATCACATTTTTTTTTATTATTTTATATTAAATTCTACTTCTTTTTACTTTTTTATGCGATTTTATGTAACTTTATTTTATTTATTTTTTAATGTTATTTTATTTTGTTTATTTTCCGGTATCATGGAAATATTTTCTGTGGCAGCGAAGCTGCAGGCTACCGTACGGGTCACAGGCTGCGGCTGGTGAAGGATCTCCAGGTATAGAAATAGCAAATGAATAGTCGCGGACAAACAGCGGCGGCTGTACCAAACTGTAGGGGAGGTGTGAAGTGGGCTCCACACTTCTCTAACTAAAAAACTGCAACTGCAAACTCTGTCGTAAACAGCATCGAGACGGCAACCACTTTTGGCATGCAAATGCATGAAAAAATGGACACAAATTGAAACATGGATTGTAAGAACTCTTTTTCAAACGGGTAAAATTGGGCAGCTAGGGAAGGAAGCAGACCGACTTCAGATTGACATTCTAAGAGTAGCGGAGGTACGCTGTATAGATTTCGGTGAAAACAGACTGCCCTGGGGCTCGGCACTTTGCGCCCTCGGCCGTCGCTCTAGCAAATAATAATAAGAATTTTGTTTGTTTTAATTTTCTTATTTTATTTTATTTTAATATTCTAATGTTATTTTAAAAACCCCCTCACAAAAAATATTTACAGTTCGAGGTCGGCTTAAAACTGCAGGCCCCTCTATTTGTGGAACAACATCAAGACGTACACCACAAATAGGAGGAGGAGCTCGACCAAACACCCAAAAAGCGCCAATTTTTATTATTTATTTAATGCTATTTTATTTTGTTTTATTTTATAATTTTCTTTTTAATTTTGTGCACTTTTTTGTGTGTATTTGATTTGATTTTTGTTTTTATATTTTTTTTCCTGCATATATTTTTTTATTTTTTTTAAGGATGTTTTTCATTTTGAGCTCTTTCTTTAAAAATGTTTAATAACATGTTTTATTTAACTGAAATTGATCTAAATCAATTTAGTTTTATCTACTTTTTGCTAAATTTTTTTGAAGTGATTTTTAGTTTCTTTTAAATTATATTTGTTGCATTAAATTAAATTAGATTTACGATAATTTTTTTCTACGCCATTTTACTATATTTTATTTTATAAACTTCTTTGTTTGTTTTTGTGTTGTTTTTCTTTTCTCTTTTATGCACTACTCATTTTGAGTCTTTTTTCTTTTAACTTTACCGAAATACCATTTTTATTTAATTTCAGTTTAAATAAATTTTTTTATCTGTTTTTTATACTTAAAGTTTCATTTATTGAATTGCATTTTTTAATTTTCATTTTTAATTAAATTTGATATATTTCATGAAATAAAATTAGATTTATCATATTTAATTTTTGTTTAATGTTTTATTTTATTTTCCGAATTTCTTTGTTGGCTTTTGTGCTATTTTTTTTGTTTTTGTTACGCACTTTTTATAGTTTTTATGAACTATTTTTTCACTTTGTATATTTTTTTGTTTAGAAAAGTTTAATATAACTTTTTAGCAATATCATTTTCCACAGTTTAAATCTTTTTTGTATACTTACAGTTTGGTTTTTTACAGTAATTCGGTTTCACTTAATTTAATTAAATTTTTTCTTAATTAATTTTTTTCTATTTTATTTTTATTTTTATTTTTTTTATTTTATTGTAAATAACTATTTAATTTTTAATTTTAATTTTTTTTTGTTTTTAATCAATCAAACTCTAACATTTCCTCTTTTCATTGCATCAAAAATCTGTAATTTACGAGTTTATTCTTACCATAGTAAATTTTTTGTTTGTCCTCCTTTTCGTGAATTTTTTCTGCTCTTCTGCTAAGCAGTTATTTGCAATCAAATAACCAAATATTACTGTATAAAAAGTCATTTATTAGGCAAACTGTTTTTTTTAATTAAAATTGTTTGTTTTTATTTTTCACAGTTTTTACTGTTCTGAACCGACTTTACGAGACGAAAAAGTATCTGCGCCACACCAATTTTTATTTTGTTGCTATTAAAAGTATTAACAATTTTCCGAAATCACGCTCCAACACATTTACACCTGAACGGCATTGTGCTGCGCCGACACTACGTATGTTTGTGAGTGGCTCTAGCAGAAGTTTACTATTTTATACATTCACATCCATTAAGAGTGGCTTTAGTACATTTGGTCGGCATTGGTTGCTGTTCTCAGACTCTCACAAGCAATTTGAAATCATCATAACGACAGACGGCACAGTGGTGGACACAAAAGTGCGCTCTGATTTAATCATAAATCTATTTCGATAATTGGAACTTGCGATAAGTTCTTCTGCCTAAGACTCGCAACAATTTTAAAATTTAGATTTTTTTTCTGAAAATTAAGCTACATTAAAGGAAAATACAGCGCATACAGTGGGTTTCATAAGTAAAACACAGAGACTTTTTCTTGTAATTGATTTAAAAATTCTTCAAAATTTGTTCGGTTAAGAGTGAGGTTGCGAACAAAAAATATCGATAAATATGGCTGTGTGGTTATGAACGATGAAACATATGTCAAAGCAGACTTTAAGCAGATTCAGGAAGCTGAGTTTTATACTGCAATGAAGGGCCCTGCTGCCTTTAGGTTAAAAATGTTAGCCAAGTTCCCTAAAATATATTTGGTCAGGCAAACCATCTGCTTGTGTGGTGTAACACGTGAATTACCACGGGTACTATAAATCAGGAAACTTATATGAAGGAGTGTTCGCAAAATGTTTGCCCCTATTCATAAAAAACAACATAAAGACTCAATTTTGTTCTGAACCTATTTAGCATCGAATCATTATAGCCGTCTTGCCATGAACTGGTGGGAAAACCACGAGATAAATATTGCTCAAAAGGGCAATAGCCCACCAAACTGTCTACAATTGCGACCCATTGATAAATATTCGGAAATTGTTGAAAGAAAATTGCTAAAAACAAAACAAGAAATTAAAAATCTGCTGCTCATTATAAAATGAATGTGCAGAGAGCGTAACAAAAACGATTGTCCATCGCCTAATGAGAGGAGCCAAATCTAAATTACACCATTTTGCTTATCATAAAGAGATTTTATATATGAGTTTGTTGTTTAACATAGAATGCTTAATAAAAAAGAAAATGAAATAAAAATTGTTTGATAATTTAAATAAATTTTATGTTACAATGATTTTCGCCCAACCTATATGTTTCAGGAATTCTTTACTTTCATAAGGAATTGTTAAAATGAAATATGTCGATGACGCATTCGCACTATCATATGATATTGTGTAGCCCCAACTTCATGTCTGCTGTGCAACATAGCTCGTCCTTGTCTTTTTCTTTCCTACTTTCTTTTCTCGTGATATTCCAACGTGCAAAACATTGTTGCTGGTCTAGTGCCACCATCTTTCATGAATGCGCCTTGGTGTGTAACTGAATTTCTCAGTATTTGACAGCATTCTCGCTCACAAAGAGAAAGAGAAAATATCGCTAAGAAGAACTAAAGAACTTGGATACCAATTAACTTGTTTGTTGTAAAAGAAATATATATATATTAAAAAAAAATGTGGAAAGAGTAATTGTTTCGATTTTTCCGAAAAAAAATTAAAAGGGAGCATATCATAATTTAATCGAAAGATAATTGAAAATACTTTTCTGTTTTTTGTTTTGTTGTTTTGTTTTTTTGTAATTGTAACTAGTTAATACAAGTAACTAGCGAAAAATTTGATTCGGGTTTTGCGTTATACAAATGAGTTTAGATGCTCTGCACACTCCTTACAGAGTAGTTGGCTGCTGCGTTAGGTGATGCAGCTTGTTGCTCTACAGTTTCTCTTTTCACTCATTCCGATCGGTGAGAGAGAGTCTCTTCATTTGCGAACATACTTTTACTGCAATGATAGTTATATTGTGTCAATAAGGCACATTAACAAAAAAACTGAAAAAAACAATAAAAATATCGTTTTATGTAAATTTTTCGTATTTTTTCATAAAAATTTTATTTTCTCAAAAACCCACACACACGTTGTAATCAGCCTAAAAAGTTCTGTCGAACCTAATTTGTTGTTGCTTTTAAGAAACGGTACTTATCCCTTACCTTTTCCAAATTTCCCTGTCTACAGAAGCCAAAAACGGTGCCAGAGCAATCAATACTTACGTATGTACTCTTATATATACACAAGTACATCAGCGTGTATACACAAACTGTAATTTTTCTTGCCTGCGCTCAGCTCTGTTAACTCGCCGCTCTCAATTGCATCTGTTGTTGGTTGTGTTGAGTTGAGTTGTTTATGTGGAATTTAATTCGCCATTTTTGCAGGTTTCAAGCAATTAGCGTGACTTTATGTAGGCTTTTTTAGATTCGTAGTGGAGGCTTCTCGGTAGGTATCTCTATTTGTTCTGTAATGAGTTTCATGACCTATTTGATGGCTTGGAAACTTTATTTATTTGGTAGAAGTAGTTAATTTAAGTATTGCAATCAAGGTTTAGTTTTTAACTTAAACTTATTTTTATTTATTATTTGATACATATATGCGTTTTAAGAAAATAATACCAATAATCTTTTAGTTTTTTAATTACATAAAAATTAATATAAATTAAAAATAAAATAAATTAGTATTAGATAAGTAGTGTCTTCATCATCATCTGGATTTAGAAGAGAGAACTTTAATTGCTTATTTATACTTAAATAAATATTTTTAACGAAATACGGTAAAGAATTATATATGAAATTACTACTCAGCATACGTTCACACTTGCCTATACACATATTGTGGCAGAAATTCTGTAATTTGAGATTCAAAAAACAAGAATATGTCATAATTTCTTTGCCAGTACTCAAGGCACATTGAACAGGTGGTAGTAGTAAAGCAAACACTGCTAGAGAAATATATACATATATTTTGTGTTTGCTTTTGGTAGCTAAGTAGTTTAAGTAGTTTAAACCAAATTTGACAATTTAGAGAACATATAAATACAACCAAAGAATCAAATCAGCTGCTTTACTGCTATTACCTTCCAGTGCTTTGCTTTTTTTCCTATATTGGCCCAAAAGAATTTAATGCTGCTGATGATTTTTTAATACCATTCAATGAGCGTAAAATGCACGGCATTTATTGCATATTTTTAGGCACACTTTGTTAGGTTTACTGTCAAAATAATTTGAGACAACATCCTATGCAATCCCACGAAGCAGCCCTGCGAAAAACCAGCACTTCGATAAATGCTGGTACAAAAGCAATAATATTTTATGAACCTCACTCCAAAGTTACTGAACGGAGTCAGTATGAATTCTTCAATTTTTTTTTCTGCTTGGGGAAATAATTTATGGAATTTGGCAATTTATTAAAGTTTAGCAGTTTTTGTGTTGAGCGCAAACCAGTGAATGTTAATAACAAAATATCACTTTTAGTACAATGTTATTCTATGTATGTATGTGTATCAGTTTTGAATTATTCAGAATTTCAGTGTTGCCTTGAAGTCTTGTCTTTAAAAAAGTGCTTAGTCGAAATAGTATATAATTTTTGGTAAATAGTTTGATTAATTTTCAAATGGCATGTTTTACTAAAAAAAGTTATAAGTCAAAAAATAACGTTTTAGCAAAAAGTTTAATTCCTTTCAAATTTCATGTTTTACGAAAAAAGGTTAAGTTGATGTATCTAATTTTTTAAAATAGCCGAAGTCATTTTAAAATTTCATGCTCTATTAAAAACAGTGCTAAGTCAAAATATTTAATTTTGGCAAAAACTTTGATTCCTTTTCAAATTTCATGTTTTACGAAAAAAGTGCTAAATCGATATATATAATTGTTTTTAAAATAGCCGAATTCACATTCAAATTTCATGTTTTACGAAAAAAAGTGCTAAGTCGATATATCTTAATTTTCTGAAATAGCAGAAGTCCAAATATATAGTTTTGCGAAAAGGTTTAATTCCCTTTCAAATTTCATGTTTTACGAAAAAAAGTGTTAAGTCGATATATATAATTTTTTAAAATAGGCGAATGCACTTTCGAATTCCATGTTTTACGAAAAAAAGTGCTAAGTCCATATATACCATATCATTTTTTAAAATAGCCGAATTCACTTTCAAATTTCATGTTTTACGAAAAAAAGTGCTAAGTCGATATACATATATAATTTTTTAAAATAGCCGAATTCACTTTAAATTTCATGTTTTACGAAAAAAAGTGCTAAGTCGATATATATAATTTTTTGGAATAGCAGAACTAATTAAAAAAATGCATGCTTTGTTAAAAATGTGATAAGTTGAAACATATAGTTTTGGCAAGAACTTTAACTCCTTTTCAAATTTTATGTTTTACTAAAAAAAGTGCTAAGTTGAAATATATCGTTTTGGCAAATTCGTACTTAAATTCATTTGCTTTGCGTTTTATTCAATTCTGCTTCGCCATCACTCCATTTTCACCTCTTCCACTTCTATTACACATTTTCTTTCCTTCAAACCCTTCAACTGCACCATTTGCATTCTAATAAATTCAAGGCCTTCCGCGCATATACAGCGGTCGCAACGCCTCATTGGGCCCTGGTATATATTCATTCATATTGAGTGTCATTGTAGCGGGGAAGTTTTTCCCCTTCGCCTCACGATTTATACGATAGCTGCTACGGTATGGCTGTATGGCGTTCGCATACGTTTGGAGTCCATATGGCAGCGCTGCATTCGACACATCTATCAATGCTGCCGTAGCTGCTGGATGTTGTTGCTGCTGCAGCTGCTGCTGCTGTTGATGTATAGCATCGCCATTGATCGACTCGGATGTTAGTATGACAGGCGTCCGTACTGCATTATGCAATGGGCCACCATTGATAGCTGCAGCCAATGGCGGATGTAGTGCATGGGAGTTGGGCTGTGACGCCGACGTTGCTGCATTTCCATTCAAGTATGGACTTATCGGCACAATAAGTGGACGCGTCGGTATGAGTTGCAGATAATGCACGCCGTTATCGGGCATTGCTTGTGGCAGGTATTGCATTAAGACGGGCGTGGGCTGTGGCAGATTACTGCTGGCAATGCTATTCACATTGGGTGCAACAGCTGTTAGCGCGGCGGCATTCGGCATTAAATTGGCACCATTAACCGTTTGTATTGGCGTAAAATTATGCTCTAAATCGGGTAATTTATAGGATGGCTTAAAGTTATTTGTGTTGGTGGCGCTTGCGGTGGCAGCGGTGTGAGTTTGGTCTGCACCATTGTTTGGGATCTGTGCCGCAAAGTGGCCATAGTTGGTCGCATAGGCATTGAGCGAATTCAATTGGACATTCTGTATACTCGGCTTGATCATCAACGAAGCGGATGAGGATGTGCCGCCAATATTTTTACCAGATTTGCTAACTATTTCGGGCACAGAAATGGGGTTAGCATTCGACAAAGTGCTGGCGAACAAAAGGAAAAGGGATAATTGAAGGGTGCGGCGAGTGTTGTGTCGTGTCCCTTTTAATTTGTAGATCATTGCTGGGTTTACGGCAACCGCGAAAAGATTCATCTAAATTGGAAAGAGAGCAAAAGTACCGAAAATTTATCAGTGAGCAAAAACGTTTAAAGATACTATCAAAATTAAAAAAAAATAGTCATAATCTTATCTGAGCGCTACGTGACGCTTGAGAGAAAGAGGTCATCGAAAATAAAACATAGAAAAAAATCAAAGACGTTTTATCTCACAACGCACACATTGTGAAAGAATTTCACGCCATGAATTGAACAAATACCATCGAACAACCACCATTTTCACCTGTAGTGGAATTCACAAACACATTTTAACGATATTCGTATTTTTATTTTCCCTTAACCACAATTTTAACGATTTTCCTATTCGGTTATTCATTTCATAACGAAAATCGATAAGAAAAAATCAGCTGTTTTGGTTGACTATTCGATTATCGCAAATTCATTTAACGACAAACTAAATGGCAACAATTTTGATGTGAGTAAATTAAATAAGAATTAGCAGTTGAAATTAAAATTCTGAAATTAAAACTTTGAAATTACATTAACAAAAACTTATTATAAAAACTCGATTATGTCTTTCGAAAATTATGCTTATGACTTATCGCATGGAAAGACGGTAATGAGCCCTCAAACAGTGGATGGACGTTTGGCTGATGGAGAGTTCCAAAACGTATTCCGGTTAACTCCAGACTTGACTTAGGACCTAATTTCTCAGCTTGACAGTAATCTTAGAGGTACCAGAATAACAGCGATTTCGAATGAAAAATACTTTCTGAACTTTAATACTAACAGAGCGAAATCTGCCCTAATCCTAGACAAAAAGAGCCGCTCGTTACTCTGTGAAGCACTTACAGACCACTTTGCCTGCAATAAACATTTCAATACAATGGGATTATCTAGCACTAGTTTATGCAATTTCTGCTGTGGTGAAGAGAAGTCCATGGAACACTTAATTATTAACTCTGAAGCAATAGGTCACAGGAGGCATATAATCCTGGGCTCGTACCTTCTAGTGGATGAAGACTTACAAATACCCACAGCCAAGGAGCTGGTTCGATTTCCCGCTATACTAAATAATTCAAAATAAGCACTTAGAGGCGCACAATAGATCAATCTGGTCGCAGTGCATAAAGGCCTTAGCCTAACCTGTACAGCCATTGCCATTTCAGAACAACAGGTAAATATCGTAATCGAAGAGTTTCAGAAATGCCTCGCTGCGGTACAGCTTGAATATGATTTTTTGGGTGCAACACAAACAAATATATATATATATAAGCCATATATAATATAAGCCGCGTACACCCTTCTTGGGTGTTTGGCCGGGCTCCTCCTCCTATTTGTGGTGTGCGTCTTGATGTTGCGTGTGAATATTTCAAACACGGAAGTTTTGTATATCCCTCTCAGAGCAACTTTATTGCAAAAATCAAAACAATAAAAAACAATAAACAACAACAAATACTGTATATTCAATTCTGTTCTTCACACAGTTAACGGCACTGAAACTAATGAAATGCGAAATGCCCATTCCTTTGTTGCAATTTTTTCTCTATTTTTCATTAATTATTATTAAGTTATCTTACTTTCTGCATGATTTTCTTACTTTTTGAAGTTTTTTTTGCAGTTATCCTTAATTATTTTTCTGCAGCTTTTCGTGAGTCTCACGGGTTTTCAGCGCTTTTTATTTACACAATTATTAAGTTCTATTTTTTATTTTAATTTTTTATTCCCGTGAAAAATTTTTATATCGCAACACTTCTTTCCCCGCTTACATGCGCTTGATAACGCTCCTGACGACCTTCATAGCTTATTTACCAGCGTAAGCTCATTGCTGTGTGTCTTTTATATGCCAACCATAAATTTACCACAGAGTCGCGCAACTTTAAACAGCGTTTCAGTAAACAAGAAAAAAATTTCCTACAAATACATGTGCGTGCGTGTATACATATATGTATATGTGTGTGTATATAAATATTCAAGTAAGAGTTTTTCACAAATTTTCCTTCATTTTCTGTTTACCTGTTGGCGCACAAAACATTGAAACTGGAAAGTTTGTGTGTGTGAAGTGGTATTGGGGCCTTAGCAGCTGCACAAAGCAAACACTGGAAAATCAAATATAAAGCAGTTTTTATGAATAGGTGTGACAAACAAGTTAATTTCATGGCCAATGTCAACAATGGTAAGGCAAAACTGAAGCAGGAAGAAATAATTTCGAGGCGCATTGAAGTGAAGTAAATGAAATGGAAATGCCATAAAATGAAATAGAGAAGTAAAATTTAATGAATTGAAGTGGAAAAATAAAATAGCATAACATTGCATAGCATAGCATAATGAATATCATTTATTGAATGATGAAATATAAAATTAAATTATGCGAAGTAGAAGAAAAAAAGGTAAAAGGCAAACATTTGGAGACAGAGCATGGCAAATATGTTCACGGACGGCTCGAAGTGGGACGGAAGATTTGGTGGAGGAGTATTCTGCGAGGAGCTCCCCATCAAGCTCAAATTTAGATTTCTAGACTAGTAGTGCCTTCCAAGCGGAGGTTGCCGCAATTAAGGAAGCAGTAAATTGGTTGCTTACTTCTCTAGCTACTGTAAAGGACATAAATATCTATTCCGACAGCCAAGCGGCAATTAGGGCCTTAAGCTCGCTGTTTTCACGTTCGAAATTAGTCGGCGAATGCTTGGGTTTGGGTTTCCGGTAACAGCGGCATAGAGGGAAACTACTGGGCCGATGAGCCGGCGTGACAGGGGGCCCTGGAGACGGGTCTCTCATCGCAAAACGAGAGGATTGGAGTTCCCTTGAGAACCTGTGATCTACTTCTGGAAGGATGGGTCTCGCGCCAGCTCAACGAGCGTTGGGCTAGTGCAAAAACGTGCAAAGTCACGATATCTCTCTGGCCACTGGTAGATCAGGGGCGCTCTGGGGAACGTTTAAGACTAACAAAGCCGCAGCTCGCGAATTCGGTAGGTATTCCTAACATACCAGACATTGTCCGCTGGGTGTCCTTGCGGTGAGACTTGCATTTGCTCCAAGTGTTTCCTGCAGAAGCTGTCTGGAGGTCGAAGAGGAACCATCTCAGCACCTTCTTCTCAGTTGCCCTGCCCAGATTTAGACATCTGGACTCTCACTTTTTTGTAACACCTGCAGATATTGCGAACACAGCATAACTATAAATTATGGAAGTAACATAAAATAACATAACAAAACATAGCACAACATATCATAACATAACATAACCAAAAGGCTTGAAGTAAAAAAATAATAACATAAAATTATATCAACACATAACATAACATAATATATTGTTGTGATGCGATAACATAAGAAAGCATAACAAAACATAGCACGACATATCCGAGTATAGCACAACATAAAATAGAATTTAAAATTAATATAAAAAATAGTATAACACATCATAAAATACGACAAAATAAAATTACGCAAAATGTAACAAATATAAAAATTGGTAAAATAAATTACAACAATTAAATTTAGTTAATTTATTACTATCAGTTTTTTCGTACGTTTATTTTGCACACCAAATGTAATTTTGCCTTAATTAAACTCTCTAAATCCTCAAAGCAAATAGCTAATTTTTTCTGTTTCCCGGTCTCTTAATTTTAGCATTCAACCTGAGTTCAACGCTCGTCGTGCAATGCTCCGCCAAGTGGCGGTCGCGTCAGTTGGACTGGCGGGTGGCAAATGCAACTACCTACATAGAAACTAGCAACGCTGGTCTCGAGCTGCTCATGCGTGTATGCAGACATTCACAAACACTGCTGTATTTCGCGATTGATAAGCGCCTTGCTGCTGTGGCATGCCACATTTTGTTATTATTTAATCATATTGTCGTTCACTGGTTTAACTGGTTCAATGGCAACTTTTGCTTTTTGCAGCACTTCAAGATTGTGGCAGTTGTATTTGCTTTCATCCTAACGCCGTATTGTGTCTTTTCCGCAACCATAACATCGTTACATACATACATACATACATATGTATTTCCATGAGTAATACATAAATATCAACAAATGCGTGTGTAAGTTCCTGAGACCTGCAAGATAATCCACTAATTCCGAATCACTGAGGTTAGAGTTTATAAGGCACCCATGTGAGTGTTAAGCGTTCCGATTAGCGGGAAGTCAATTAGCCTTTTATGGGGTATGAGCACAAACTAAGTTAAATATTCCATTGCATAAGTCTGATGTGAATTGTAAAGAATAATGCAGGGAATGAATTTGGAATAGATCGTCCATTTATTAGAGTGAGCTCAGTAGCTTGGGTACTTTGGTAGTAATTTCAGTAGTTTTCTAAGAATTGCAGGCATTTGTGTTATTCGAATAAAACAGCAAGCAGTTAGTGCAGTAGAAAGTTGGGTTGTCCAGGACGCCCAAAAACTGCAACAGTACCAAAAATCGTAGAAAAAATACAGGAAACCGTATTGGAAAATGGAACTAAAACGCATGCGAATGCGATAAAGTGAATTCGCGCATCGCTTCATCGCGATGGTTTCGACTTGGGTTCAGCACCAAGATCCTAAATTAAACAAGATGCTGTGAAGTGGGAAAGAGTTCGTGCCCAGAAACCGATCAAGAAGGTGTAAGCATCAGTTTTTTAGGGATGCGAACGGAATTTTGTTTGTGGATTACTTGCCAACAGGTGAAACAATAAATTCTGAATAATATTGTAACCTTTTAGACCAGCTAAAGGAAAAAATTCGTGAAAAAAGAACCAGTTTGCAAAAGAAAAAAGTATTTTTCATCAGGACAATGCGCTGTGTCACACGACCAGTTGGACAATGGCTAAAGTCCATGAATTAAAGTTCGAATTGTTGGATCATTCATCGTATTTACCAGATTTGGCCATTAGGGCCTGTTTCCAAACCTAAAAAACTGCATGCGCGGAAAGCATTTTTCATCAAGTAATGAGGTCATAACAGCTGTGGAAGCGTACGTCCTACGCTTCTTAGGGCGTTAAAACTCATCTTTCAATACTGAAATTACAAGTCACACCCTCACTTTGGTTCTTCTTAGAAACTATCCTCTTCGACTTTTAATTGTACGAATCGTTGAGACACAGCCCGACTTAGCAGCATATGAGTTCTTCTGAAGAGGCAAGAAATCGCGTCGATTCGTGAAGCCTTTAGATTGTGATAACTTTATAATAACAGAATTAAAATTGGAAATCGGTTGTGTGCCACCTTATGACCGCAACGGATTTATATTTATAATTTAGTTAACCCGTTATTTTTTTAATAGTTCCATTTTTAGGCTATGTTTTTTAGTGAATTGCAGTACATGATCCATGATTTTTCCTGCACGGCAGGCATACGCATAGGATAGTGTGTGCATGTGTGAATATGGCTGCCATTTATTTATTAAGCTTTGAATTTTCTCTTATGGCTTCGCCTAAAAATAGGCAATAAAAGTATAAAGCTCGCTGTGAACATTTGTTGTTGTATTTTGCATATGCATATGTAAGCATGTAAGTATGTATGCACGCTTGTTAGAAGAACATCATAACTCAAAATATGAAAAATGTAAGAAAAAAGTCTTCATTGTTTTAAATTTTCTATACATACAAATTTCCTGGAAAATAGGCAACTATGGAGAACCTGATTTTCCATGCATTTTGTATGCGAAATTTTATTTTCTTTTGCTTTTTAGGAAAAAAAATTTTAGGAAAAATGTTAGGCTGAGAAAATTTAAAAAAAAATTTGTTCGCTCAAACTTCACTTAACGATCAGATAACACTATTTATTTGCCATTTAATCTCTTTTTGTGTTGATTTTTAAATTTCTTTAAACGGACTTTTTACTTTTTCGTCAGAATATAGTCAGTCAGTCGCTAAGCCTATGGTCGTAAGCGCGAGCTTCTTAAAGTTTTTATTACTGATAGTCTCTCAAAGCTTTCTTTCCACAGTAAAGCCATTATTTATTTATTTTGCTTAGAAGTCACATTTTTATTGAATGCTTTTCAGTAAACGTGTGGCTGTTGTAGGTATAGTTTATGCGTTGTGAGCTTGACTGATTGAATGCGCGATTGCAATATTTCGCGTTCTCCGTAATTTTTAATTTTTGGTTATTTTTAATCTCACAAAACTATTTAATGTAAAAGATTTCTTTACGGATATGCAGTTACTAATATGCTCAGGGATGGTTCTACAGTTTCTCTTGAACAAAAGACTTAAGCAGCGAACTGAACTGAAATGCTTTTCATAGCTAAATAAAATAAAATGATGAAAATCAGGCGAAATATTATTTGTTTATCTATTTATTTGTATGAGATCGGCCTGAAAATTGTTTATATTTTTTTTACATTCCACGTAAGATTTGTCAAAATATTAGAAATAAAACGAAGAATGAAAATTATAATTAAAGTGTGAGCTGAATATGTGCTGAATAGCCACTTATATTAATTTTTATACACCAATATTTTTTAGATTCAAATTACGAGGCTGCGTAAATTTATCTGACATTCTTATCTGAAATTTTGACATAGATACTACAGTAAAAGCATTTAAAATTAAAAATTTCTAAAAATTGATGCATAAAGTGTTAGCTGAATATGTGCTGAATGTCTGCTCATAGAGATACACTTAATACGTTGAAACTACAATTTGGTGGGCCCGTTCTGAAAGTAGAAAAGGTAGGTGGATTGAATATATGCAGATAAAATAGTGCTATTACGCATAATCATTAAATGTGCCCCTAAATTACTCAAAATATTGCCCAAAATGCGCTGAATACTTGCTGAATAAGCTTTGCTTGCATAAAAGTGTGTTAAAAATTGTAATAATCTTAAATCTTAATCTGAATATGCATTATATGTTCATGTAAGCGCTGAATATGCTTTACATATACTTATATTGCTGAAAAAGCTTAAATTACCTAGAATATTTGCTGAATTTTGAGCAGTCACAAGTCATCGGTTTAATGCTGAGCTCTGCTGAATATGCGTTGCATACAGTTGAATATGCCGAATAAGCTTAATTTGCTTAGAATATTTGCTGAACATGCTTTGCAAATTACGTAAGGGCGCTTGATGCGCTGAATACACTTTGAGTAGTCAGAAGTGATCGACTTAAGCGCTTAGATATGCTTAGTAAGCTTAAATTACTTAAAATTATTTGCTGAAAATGCTTATAACACTTAAAATTCATGCGCTGAATATAATTTGAGTAGTGAAGCGTTATCAATTTAAGGCCAAATTGTGCTGAATACGCATGGCATACACTAGAATATGCTGAATAATACTTAAAATATTTGGTGAATATGCTTTGCAATTTCACAGATGAGTTGAAAATGTATATAATACTTGAAATTTAGGCGCTGAAATAATATGAGTAGTTCGCCAAACTGCGCTGAATATGTGTTGCATACACTCAGATGCTCTGAATAAGCTTAGATTACTTAGAATATATATTGCATACTCTTAGATTTACTGAATAAACTTAAGCTGCTTAAAACAGTTGCTGAATATGCTTTGCTATTTCAAAAGTGTATTGAAAATGCGTATAATACTTAGAATATATGCGCTGAATATTTTTTTAGTCACCAAAAGTGATAAGTGTTGAGCTTAATTGTGCTGAATATGTTTTGCACACACTTAGATTTGCTGAAAAAGCTAAATCTCCTAAAATATTTGCTGAATATGCTTTACGAATCTCGTAAGTGGGCTGCAAATGCATATACTACTTAAAATTCATGCGCTGAATATAGTTTGAGTAGTCAAAATTAACTCGCTCAAATCTGAATTGTACTGTGTATGCGTCCCACGCACTTAGATATGCTGAATAAGCTTTAATTACTTAAAATGTTTGCTGAATGTGCCCTAAACTCTCGCAAGTATACCGAAAGTTCTTGTAATACTCAAAATTTGCGCGCTGACTATGTGTTGCATGCACGCAAATACGCTGCAAAATTTGCAATGCCGCAGACCGCTCACCTAACTTTGCAAACAAGTTTTTAATCAACAAACCTAAGTACAATCGCCAATTTGCTGGCTCTGCCAAAAACTTTACACCACAAAGGCAATCCAAGTGATCGCACTTTGCTGATGCATCCGATAAAAATGTGTCTAATAAAATCGTTTAACTGCTTTCATTTAAAGCATTTTTTCGCTACTATTTTCTTTACTTTGATTTTATTTTATAACCGTAATTTGCTGCTGTCTCTGCCACTGCCGAAAGTTGACTTCGTTAATATGTAGTTAGTTGCTTTGTTGCATTGTTGTTGTTAATGCTGCTTTGCTTACTTATGCCTCAATCGTTGTTTTTGATTTGTTTATGCTTTTTTATTAACATTTTTTTTTTTCTCTCTCAAATCCATTTAATTAAGTTTTTGTTTTGTGTGCTATTTTGCCTTTTAAAACCCTACTTCTTTTTTTGTTGTTTTTTTTGTATTTTCTTCTTCATTCAGACTTTTATGCCATAATGCAGACATTCACTTTCGAAAGCAATTGAGAGGTGTAGTAAAATGATGTAAAGCAGCAGCGCTCAGCGAGGCCATCTCTTCGCTGTGACTTCGCTAGCGCCACTCCATAGTGAATGAGTGTGTATGTGTGTGTGGCAGGCGGCGGAAGTTGCGCACAAGGTGGGCAGCTGTGCATCACGTCATCGCTGTGCGTTAATTTCAGCAATTTGAGTGCAAGTAATTTGCTTGCTAAATTTACTTGAAAAGCCGTAAAGAGGCTTTTCTTCGATTCGACTTAAAGTTTTTGCTATAATTTTCCAATGCAATTTGCCTTACTACAATTCAATTTCCTTATGCAATATTAGATAGTTCAATTCAAAATAAAATAGTTCACGTACTCCATCCAGTAGCAGTTTAAAGCATTAAATGATAGAGTGGTCAATAAGTTAGTTGCAGTTGGTCTCGCTTAGTTTGAAGTGTCCTAGTAATATTTTCCAAAAAAAGCAAAAAAGAAAAAAAATAATTAAATTTAAACCTGCACGCACCATTTTATAGAGTATAAATGAATTTTGCGATTTATGAAACTTTTGCACCCAATCGCAATTTGCCATTTCTGCCATAGTTACTTTTTTTCATTTTCTTACTATTCAATCAATTTCCTTTGCTTGTTTGTGTTAATGTTTAGTAGCGTTTGCCGACTTTTTGTTGTACCATACTTTCGTCCAGCAGTTCCACATACGCTACAGTTTCGCACACACTCACATTAGTGCAAGTAAATGAAAAACCAAGCAACAAATGTAGATGACAACAGGTGCCAATGACAGTGAAAAGTTTGGCAACAATCAGTGGAAAACATAAAGAAACACAATTGTAACTGCACACATATCAACATACATATGTTTCTATGTAAATTTAAGTGGGCATTTGTCGGTGCAGCAGTATAAACATTTCATGGATGATTAGTCAGCACAAGCGAAAAATGAACGAAAGAAAATATAAACAAATACATAAATGAAATGTAAAAGTTGCAAAAAAAGGCGAAAACAATAATGGCACTAATAAAATTTTAAGTAGTTTTTATGGTGGTTCCCATTGCAACATTTCCTTGTCTGTGAAATCATACAGCAATTATATAAGATAAATTGCCGCAACTTCCCAAAACGAGATCAAATAAAGCAAAGTTATGTAGAAAAATGAAAATAAAACTAAAACAAATTTGTGTTGCATGAGAATTTGTGCTGTAAAGCGCATATGATACCAAAAATTTGCTGACAATTACACAAACAAGTGCGTTGAATAGCGCTGAATTACTCAAAACTCAAGCTGAATTGCGCTGCATATGTATATTGCTTGAAGAAACAAATTTATAGTTTTTAGAACTTTGCCACTATTAGTGAACAGCTATCCATTTGTGAAATGCATCAAGACGCACATCACAAATACGAGGAGGAGCTCTGCCAAACACCCAAAAAGGGTGTACGCGCAAATTATATAGTATATACAAAAAGTGCGCTGAATAGAGTAGAATGACTCAAAACTCGAGCTGAATTACACTGAATAAATAGCGAAAAGAAACAAATTTAGGTTTTGACACTAATAGTGAAAAATTATAAAAAAAATTTATAGTTTTTGGCACTTGGCTACTAATAGCGAAAAATTATACAAAAAAATGCGCTGAATGACTCGAAATTTGGGCTGAATCGCGCTGCATACATAGCTCGAAGATCGGAGTTCTCGGTTTTTGGCACTTTGCCACTACTAGTGAAAAATTAGTATAACGAAATCTTAGAAACATATAAACAGAACTAATAAACCATTTTAGTGTCAAAAATGTGTTGAAACTTATACAAAAACGCGCGCTGAATAGCGCTGAATTACTCGAAGCTCGAGCTGAATTGCGCTATATGCATAATTTAGGGAATAAAATCTGTAGTTTTCTTACTATTAGTAAACAATTAAGAAGTAACAACGTAGAAACATGTAAATAAAGCTAATAAAGCACTTTAGTAGCAAAAAAATCGCTAAACATATACAAAAATGCGCGTTGAATAGCGCTGGATGACTCGAAACTCTAGCTGAATGGCGCTCAATAGATAGTTGAAATAATATAATCTATAGTTTTTGGCACTGTGTCACTATTGGTGAACCATTAGAAACACAACAATGTAAAAACATCTAAATAAAGCTAATAAAGCGCATAAATAACAGAAATGAATTGAAAATTATACAAAAACGTGCGCTGAATGAGGTAAAAAAAAAATCCGTGGTATTTTATGTAATAAATCATATATATTAGCAAACCACAACAAATCTAACAAGTAAACTAATCAAACTGAAGATACCTTAATAAAAAAGCTAATAGAATTACCTTTGCGTGATTATTTTTGCTAAAAAACGCAAAATTACAAAAACTTATTACAAATGATTGAAAAATCTGCGCTGAATGGCACATAAGTTTGGCTGAATTGTGCTCAAAAGCCCAAAAAATAAAACTCTGGGTATTTCATAAACTGTTTTGCCTCAATTAGCAAAAATAATGAGATTATTAATGAACAAACAAAAATAATAATAATAAAAGTAATAATGATAGAAAATTATAGTATCAAGTGCGCCCGGGTATAGAAAAGCAGCGAGCAATAAGTAAGAAAATAAGCCTAAGAAAAATGCTTGTCGTATGGGAGTGAGTGCTATAAATTGCATAAATTAGGAGAAATTCATAAAAAAACATTTCCTAAAGAGCGCTGAGCTTTGCTGAATTGCGCTGAATAGTTTAAAGTGCACTATTCACGGTATTTCATATTATTTTTACTAGCTGCTGAACGAACAAAACATACCCGCTGAATGCTACAAAGAGAAGCTGAATAGATTGTCTTAATAAGCACCAAAACAAAAAATTAATACATAAATAACAGCAACGTACAAATTTGAAAGTAAGCATAAGGAAAATCATTGCTGTGTATGAATTAGTGCCGTAAAATGTATAAATTAGGGGAAATTCATTAAAAACTTATTTATAAACTCGCGCTGAGCCTGTGCTATATTGCGCTGAATGGCTTAAAGTGCACCACTCAAGGCGTTTTATACTATTTTTACTAGCTGCTGAACGAAATTTCAATACATCACTGAACATCCGCTGAATGTTACAAAGTGAAGCTGAATTGCACTGAATAGTTGAAGAAATTCTTAGCATTTCATACACTTTTTTGCCAGAATTAGGAAAAATAATGAAGTGCTAATAAAAAATAATAAACTAGATCAACATATAAATGTAAAAAACCTATGTAAATGTTTGTTGTATGATAATTAGCGGTGTAAAATGCATAAATTAGGGGAAATTCATTAATCACTTTTTTATAAATGTGCGCTGAATTATGCTGAATTGCGCTGAATAGCTTAAAATGCGGTATTCACGATTTTTCATAAAACTTTACTAACTGCTGAGAGAAATTGGGCGTGGAATTGCGCTGAATGTCATTAAGTTAAGCTGAATTGCCCCGAATGGCTCTCAATTCAAGCTGGGCTGTGTAGTTTTTACTTGTAGTTGAAGTGCTTACATGCTGCTCGTGTTTTTATACAAAATATACTTGCATGCTTATATAATTGAGTGATTAGAAACCAGCACAGCGCTACAGCAATCAATGATTCTCAAAAATTTCTTTATATAGGAATCAAAAAAATATTAGTTTTGTTACAACAACAGTAGCGCACTTTTATTTGATAAATGCTTACTTAAATAAACTCCTCGATGAACTCCTAAATACAATTTTTTATGAATAATTAAATTGTTTCACTACGGCAATCGTTGTTTTCTTGCCTTCTCTCTCGCACAGTTGAACACCTGCTGCACAGTAATTTTCGCACCAACAATTTTCCAGCGCACATGCCTTGGCAACAAGCGCCAATTATTTGTGCAAGGCCATATAGTCAAAAACACCAAAATACCAAAGACATTGTCACACCTTGCGTAGCCAAAAGAAAAAAGCGAGAAAAAACGTTCCCACAACGAAGGTTGCTGACATCAAGCATTTGACAAATACGCAAATCACAGACTTTGAAAATAATTTGTTCAAATGACAAAATATTTATAATTTCTTGGTTTTGTAATTTTCCGTTTTTTACGCTTTTATTTACATATTTTTCGATAATACTCGTAAATTCAGGCCCTGAAAAGGATTATTTCTTTTTTCAGTCCTATGATTGGTGATGCTTGCCAATTTGGCAGCTGATACATCACTGACAAATGCGAAATTTCGTATGCAACATTTGGCACCAAAACTGAACTTTCAGTTTCATTTGGGCGCATCATTAAAATGGAAATGCTGTCGCTGGCCTGGGCGTTGGTTGATTTTGAATTTCGAAAATTGAATTAAATTTTCGAAGCGCGTGCGTGGTGAAAATTTTAAAATTCTCAAAGACGTGTACGGTGGGATTTTGCTCGATATGGGATAAATAAAGCAATAAAATGTAGATAATTAGATGCGCTTGTGTAATCGTGCATTAGGTGATAATTTGCCAAGTAACCCCAATTTGGGGCAACTTGAAATGTGTGGTGTTCACTCGTTAAGTGCTTCGCAGATTCGGGTCATTGATATTCAGCATTAAAAGTGTTCGCAAATCCCAGGCAAAGTATTTGCAAAAACTCTCAAACTATTCACTTCTTTTGATATACACGAGCTTGAAGCGCAGTCTGGCATAAAACTTTATGTGTTTCGAGCAAAAATTATTGCAAGTCCTGGGATATCTACGCAATTCAGCGTAGTATTTCAAGTCTTAATCGATTTGGAAAAATATGAAACGCTTGCGTTATGGCCGACACAACTTCGTTTAATGCATTCAACTCCTATTTTTTTCCTTTGGCAGTGAATTATTTCATTATTTGAAATTAAGCTACAAACTAACGGGTGATCAGATTGGAAGCACTTTTTCCAATAGGGTTTTTTTGACAGAGCACGCGTGACTACGGTCAAACTAAATACATACTTTTTTTCAGTATTCATTGGCATTTCAGCATGAAAAGACTTACGTCTCAAAAAAGTTTACAAATCGTTCAATTTTATTGCGAAAATCGACGCCATGTGAAAAGTGTTCATCGCGTGCTCAACCCAACTTAGCGATGTTCAGAGACGAGACCCTTTTTTTGGCTTAAGGGTGTAGTCTGGTCAAATACTCATTTTTTATAGATTTGAGGACTCCTAAAGAGCCAAAATCCTGTTAACAAGCCACCTAATTTTTTTTAAGACGCCTACTTTAGTGCCATCCTAATTGTTTTTGTATACTATTTGATGGCCACAATAACATACTTCAAAGTCAAAACGATCGTGTTTTATTTTCTTAAAAAAAAATTCTTAAAAAATATCTATAAAAAATGAGTATTTGACCAGACTGCGTCCTTAATGGCTACGTAATAAGTAAAATTGCCGTAGCAACGGGCTGAAGAGTTACCCGAATCCATTTAAGAACCATTACAGCCACCATATCCATTGAAAACAACTGTTTGGTGCGGCCTATGGGCTGGAGGAATCAAGAAATCGTCGCCCCAAATTTTTTTTAAAGACGAGGCTGGCACCAATGTAACAGTGAAGGGCGAACGCTAACGCGCCATGATAAACGACCAATGACTCTTTGGTGCCGGAAATTGAGGCCCATGATCTCCACAACATTTGCTTCCAACAAAATGGCGCTACTTGCCATGCAGCCCGTGAAACAGTGGGTTTACTGCGTCGCTTTTTCGGTGAGCAATTTATCACTGATTACTTTGTACTTTTATTTGCGGGGGCGGGGGGTATGCAAAGTCTAAATGCTTTGTGGATAAACCAGCTTCGATTGAGGTCTGGAAGGCAGCATTACTGAAGTTATTTAGTCATCCAACGAGTCTTTCACAATTGGTGTTTAGCCATGCTGCATGACGGCGCAGTTGCGGTTATCATTTGAAAGGGATTATTTTTGAAAAATAAATTTCATGAATGGTTCTACATAAAAATAACGAAAATTAACCAATTTTCCTTGTTTTATTTCTGTTTAAAATCCGATACTCTAAGTTGATCACCCTTTATAACCTACAATTTTAATACGTGTACGTAGCAAAGAAAAAATGAAAATTAACGCGATATTTCGGTTTTAAGGTAAGTTAAAGAGCCACAAGAAAATAAGTTACGATTAAAAAAAAATCTGGTTAATAATTCAGCTTCTAAGGTGACATACCTTATGTTTAATTTAATCGAACCGCGAACGTGGAAGCCGGTCCCTATTTTTGCTTATGTTGGTAGGACTGTAAGACATCTGCCACTTTTTATCGCCATCGGATCATTAGTGTCTGCCTGGCCGGCCGGAAATGTGGGCAAACAGTTCTTGGATTTTGCAAGATGATAACTCGCCATCGCACCGAGCCCAAATTGTGCGGGAATATTTGACCAAACTCCAAGTAAATACCATCGTGCAAACACCGTATTTACCTGATATGGCCCCGTGCGACTTCTTTTTGTTTCCCAAGTTGAAGTTAATACTTCGGGGAAGGAGATTTCAGTCGATAAAGGAGATCAAAGAGAATGCGACGAAGGAGCAGAAGCCATCCCTTCGTCGGCCTGGAGGACTGGGTTAAACGTTGCCACATGTGTGTTGCTTCAGACGGGTTATATTTTGAAGGAGATAAAATAAATTTGTCTGGAATTTTTTTTTCTGTTCTGTTTTGTTTTATTTAAACATTCCCGGTACTTTCTGATCATAGAGTATTTTTAATATAAGAGAATTGTAAGGCTTCAGCCGAGCTAAAGAGTTACAAAAAATCTCTTAGTGTTTGAAGAAATTTATTTCAAATATTTCAATTTTAAATAAGCCAAAGAGCTGGGAAAAAAAGTTAGAATTAAAAACAAATCTGGTTCAGTTTCTATAGATATTTATTTTTAATATGAGAGAATTTTTAGGCTTCAAGTGAGCTAAAGAGTTATAAAAACCCCTTCATATTTTAAGTAATACAAAAATCTACAAGCAAATCAGTTAGCATTAAAAAGTTTTAGTTGGTAAATTCAGCTCGCAATAAGCTCTTCTAAGAGCATGGCAATTTAGCGCGGAATTGAATGTAGAATTGAAATTCAGCGGGAGGTTTTAGGCACTAAAAGAGCTAAAGAGCCACAAGAAAAGTAGCTGGCTTTAAACCGAAATATGTTCAGCCTGACTGGGTGTCTCTTTGTTTTTGCCTTTTGTATTTTCAGCCCAGCTTACAATAATTCAAATAAAAATAAGTAAATACTTTTACAGTAATCTACCTAAGAATTGGCTTCATATATTCACCAACTAAATACGAGTATCCACACATGCACGATTAATTGTTTCTTCTATTCAGCTAAGCTGAGAAGCTTCCCGGAGTTTCCTAGAACTGCCTATTTAAGCATCTGCACAGCCGAAAACTTGTATGATAAACCTGGAATATACAGCCGTGGAGACTTTATGGCATTTTTGATATATTTTTTTCCATTCCATTTTCTTGCCTGTAGGTATGGCAATAATTAAAAAAACAAAATTATACCAGCGATGATATCTGCCTATTTCTTTGTTATTTATGAACTATTTGATGTTAAAAGAAGCATATTCAGCTACTTTTTCACTATATTCAGCGCTATGGAATTAAAGTCATCACAAATATCTAACCAGTATTGCGTTACTAACTACATTTGCGTTATGAGTCGGTTTTTTGCTCAACTGGGTCTTTTGTCTTAGTTTGTATCTTCTTGTGTGGAATATATTTTCATTCAGCACAGAATTCAGCTGTGCAGAAAGTGCCACGCATAATTTTTTCTAAAGTTTTCGTCTTCCTTTGTACAATATACGATATTTTGCTCCTATTCAGCACTACATATTTAAATCACCAACAAAATAATTTATGAATATTTCTTGACTTTTGCGAAATATGCCAATTTTTCAGATTATTTTTGGCTGAGTGCTTTCTAGAAGTTCCCTTTTCTCCCTGTGAATAATATCTATTGATTCGGCGCTTTTTCAGCTGCGCAAATATTTTTTTTTTTTCGTTTTTAATTTTTTTTTTCACAATATAGAATTCAGCTCATATTCAGCACTATTGAATAGAATCAAAAGCCATCAAATAAAGATTGTCAATAATTTTTTTTACATATTCAGCTGTATAGAGAATACAACTATTCCCATCCACAAATTTTTCTGAAATTATCATTTTCATTTTTACAATATACCATTCAGCTCATATTCAGCACTGCATAATTAAAGTCATCAGCAAGGAATTCATAAATATTTCTTAACTTTCGCGAAATCAGCCGACTTTTTTCAAGCCATTTTTTATCTTAGTACTTCTTGGACATTTTTTATTATCTAGCGCAAAATACATATTGATTCAGCGCATATTCAGCTGTGTAGAAAATATAAATATTGTATTCCATGTATAATTTTCATCATGGCTTTTATTGTTGTATGCTTTGATTCTAATTCAGCGCATATTCAGCACTACTAAATTCCAGCAAAAGCCATCAAAAATAGTTTTTCAACATTTTTGACATTCCAGAAACGCGTCGACATTTTACTCAGGCTGCTTTTGCCTTAGTGTCTGCTTGAAATCCTTTCTTTCTCCCTGCGAACAATACCTATTTATTAAGCGCATATTCAGATGTGCAGGAAACTATATATTGTGTTCCTTGCATAGTTCTCACCATCGTTTTTATTGTTATATGCATTATAGGCAATTCAGCGCATATTCAGCATTACTAAATTGAAGCAAAAGCCATTAAAAAGAGTTGTTCAACATTTTTTGACATTTCAGAAACGCGTCGACTTTTTACTCAGGCTGTTTTTGCCTTAGTGTTTTCTTGAAGTTCTCCTTTTCCCCTGTAAGCCATATACATTTATTCAGCGCATACTCAGCTGTGCAGAAAATACAAATTATGTGTTCCAAGCACAATTTTCATCATAGTTTTTATTGTTGCATGCATTAATGTGTAATGCAGCGCATATTCAGCCAGAGATAAAATACGAATTTGATGCTTTAAAATATGAAATACGAACCTCTGTACTTTTCTCATTTGCTTGGCGAGAACCAACAACAAAAAATTACTTGTGCTATTACGTTTTCATACTTTTATTAATTTCATTTATTTATTCGTACTTGAAAAATATAAAAAAAATATTTAAAACTATTTACATTAGAAAAATCGCAAAAGAAGTTAAGTAGCTGTCAATAAATAAATAGCAGCGAAAAGAGGTGTATGCAAAGAATTTCCAGCGATTCACCGGATGAAACCGCCCGACGAGGGTGAGCAATGAAATGGTGAGTATCAATTTGCGTTTAAGTATTGCGCGCGTCTATCAGTGATGATGCGGTGGCAAGTAGCTTGCGCCAGGTGTAGACACTGGCGGCAAGTATGCAGAGTTTGGCTCATTTATGGCCGTGGATGCGCTGCCAGCTGCCGAGGTGCCACTGTGCAACACAGATTCCGATTGGTACTCGTAGCCAGCTGATGTGGGTGGTAAGTACTGAGAGGCTGGTGCGGACACCTCATGGGAGGTACCCAAAAGGGTGGACGGCTTGAAGGGTGATCTTACACTGTGTGCGGAATGGCCGGAATGTCCAGAAGTGCCAAAATCGACATTTAACGCATGTGGCTTGCTGGCACTGAAACTGAAATGACCCAATCCTTTGTGTCCCGCCGCATAGGAGGGCGTATCATAACCGCTGCTGTGGTATGAATTACCTGCACCACTAGCGCCTTGATAGGATGTAATAGCAGGGCCAGCAGGTATTCCATAATTGGTCGATGGTATGCTAGGTGCACTCTGCGCATACTCATGGCCACTGTAACCTGCATTACCACCGGCGAATGAAATTGTCGCACCACTGCTGCCGCTGCCATGACCAGCCAGAGAGCCATGCGATCTGCTGCCCAAACCGAATGCTGCACCGCCACTGCCAGCATTGCCGCTATAGCTATAGCCTTGTAGAGAATTGAATGTTACTGAATTGCCGCCATGTGCGCCGAAGCCGCCGCTAGAGTGACCGCCAAATGAGCTGCTTCCGCCGTGCCCGCCCCCAAAGCCGCTACCATGCGCGCCACCAAATCCACCCGCGCTCGAGTGCGATGCACCGCCAAAGCTGGGTGTGTACTGATAGCCACCGCTGCCAAAGCCAGCACTACTGCCGCTGCCGCCACTTGAATGCACCGCATGACCGCCGCCAAAACTGCTACCGCCCCCATTCGCCAATGAGTTGGCCGCTATAATGTAAGTTTGTATTTGTGGGCGCGCTTTGGTGTGAAACTTACTGCTGCTACTGGCGCCGCTGCTGCCACCTCCAAAATTGTTGTGCCCCAGCAAGGCCAAGGTGCCGGCTTGGGAGCTGGACGCGCCACTGCTGTAACGATATCCACCGCCGCTGCCGCCGCCACTGCTAAGACCAGCGCCGAAATGACCACTGCTGCCACCGCTGTACGCTGAGCCGCCATGACTGCTCACTCCGCCACTGTAGCCACCATGCGCAGGCTCCGTCTGCACAATGTATGTCTCAACTTTTGGTGCACTCGCGTGAACGCTAGCGCCACCGAAGTCATAACCTAAGCCAGCACTACCGCTCGCGCCGAAACTAGCCGAATTACTGCTATGGCTGCTGTAGCTATCATAACCGTTGCCGCTGATACCTATCGAGGCGGGCGCTGGTGGTAAATACTTATAAGATGGTCCATGGTAGCCGCTGGAAAGAGGCGCTTCTCGCTTTGGTTTGCCGGTGGCACTGATGAGAGACTCAGATTTTGTTGTTGCGTTGGCGCAGGTGCTCAACGCTAGAAGCACCACTACGGCGCCGAACCAAACCTGGAGTTAGATGAAAACAATAAAAAATGCGGTTAGTTGAGATTTAAATTATTAAGTTCTTTTTTTCAATTGCATGCAATCAATTTTTACTCGGTCCATTTTGAATTTCACTGATTTTTACTTAATTTATTTATACGCTTTGTAAAACCAATTCAGAAAAATATGTAGTTCATTTTGTCATATCTAAGCACTTTAGATTAAATTGTTTCACTGCGTTCATTAATGCAATTTTTTTTTATATAGGCGTCCTTTTTGTAATTCTTCAGTCATTTTGTTTTTTCACCACAACTTACAAAATATTTCATTTCTGCGTAATTATTGATTCGTTTTTACTCAGTACTTTTCTTCTTCGCACAAAATTATATTTATTATCCTTTTGCTACTGTTGCTGCTGTTTAGTTGACTTCTTTACGTTTCAAATTCGCGCGTTTCTCAAATGTTTGTTGCTTCGTTGCCGACAAGTGCACGACTGATGATTGCCACCGCAATGCCGTTAGTTTTTATAGACCACATTTTGAAGTGCAGGCAGCTGTGAAGGCATGACCGCCACGTTGTATGAGTAACCACACGCTGTGAGACATATTCACGTACATGTGTGTGTGTGTGTGCCATCATTGTGGTATTATTATTGGACTCTCCTTTATCAGTAAATTGCACGCACTCTCTCTCATTATCGCACTCTTGTAAGATGGTGAGTTCAAATTAAATCTCTAGAGCCAGCGCTTGCTGTGGAATAATTGAGATTTTGGCCAGCAGGCAGATATCTGTTGTAGGTGCACAGGCTATTGTTATTGTTGTGAAATTAGGAGTTGTTCACCTTACTGATCTATATTGCTAATCAAATGTTTTAATATTTTTCATTTGATCAACAAACATAATAATACCAAATAGTACACTGGCCCGTCACCTCGTCGATAGTCGTTTGAGCTGGCGTGTGTGTCTTGATGTTGTTCCCCAAATGGGGAACCTACAGTTTAATGCCGATTCCGATGGTGGACTGATTCTGTGGGAAGTTGGTTCATGGCTGATATGCCCTCGGAGGATTCTATTGCCTGCTGAGGCCAAAAAGAAAATTGAGTTCGAAAAAAACCTTTTGGTTTGTTTTATGCCCAAATTGAGAACTGAAACCAGAATTTAGTTATTTAATTATTATTTAATTTTATTTTGGTGTATTTTTTATTGGTGTACTATTTTGGTGTATTTTTTTGTTTTTTGCTTTTTTAAATTTTAAATTCATAGGAATGTGAGTTTAGCATTTTTTTATACATATTAGTTCCCTGTTATTGTTTTATATTTAAATTAATTAAATTTAATATCACTTAATTTAGTTTATTTTTGCTTAGCAGCTTATCATTGAAAGGCGACCACAATTTTCGGGCCACTCTGTAGGTGGGATTTGTTAGGCAGTATTTCATTAGCTGCTCTTACAATTTTCCAAAAACTTAGTAGCTTATAAGGCCTATAGCATTCTTCGTGTACTCACCAATTAAGTTGGTCCCCAGTCTCGCTTTTTCATCGGCCCTGCAGTTCCTCTCAACGTCGCAATGGCCAGGAACCCATGTTACCTTTTGATGAAATGACTCAGCCATCTCGTCAACAGATGTGCGGCATTTCATGGGTACCTTAGAGTTTGTCGACTATTTTGCGAGGGATTTCGTCGGCGCCTGGCTGTCAGTGATGCGAAGAAGCCGAAATATAATTTAGTTTATTACTATATTTTACCTTATTTACTTATTTTTATTTTTTTTTATATTGTTTTCTTTACTATTTTCTTAGTTATTTTAATCAGAAAAAGTTTGTAAAAAAAATAAAAGTAAACCCAATCTTACTCGTACCTCTTTATTGGATTTACTTCTATTTTTTTACACACTTTTTCTGATTATTTAACTTATATTAATATTTAATTTGTTTTATATATATACATATATGTTAATTTATAAATTTTTTAGTTATTTATTTTTATTTATTTAGTCTTTATTTTATTTATCAATTTTTATATTTAATAATTTTTTATTTATTTATTCCTTAGTTTATTTATGATTTTTTTTCAATTTTTATCTGATTTAGATTTATTCATTATAATATACATTTTTTTATTAAATTTCCTGCATTCAATTTTTTTTAAATGTTTTCTTTTGGCTTCTCGTTTGTTTGTTTATATTTGTTGTTTGTTTTTCAATTTGTTATTTGTTCCGAAATCAATAAATAATTCTTCCTACTAACTAAAAATGTAAAAGAAGATAACTTTATTAATTTTTAAATTTTTTTATTTATTTTTCTTTCTTAACTCTTTCCTTAGTTATTATTTAATTTGATTTAAAATATGCCTGGTTTATTGATTTATTTGACTGCACATTTGTTGTATTTAATATTTTTATTAAACTATTTGTTTTTTTTATACATATTTTTTCAGATTTATTTTGCTATGTATGCATTTTTTTTGGTATTTAATATTTTAACTATTTTTTTTTGTTTTTTTTCTATAATTTTTCTGTTCTTTCTATAATTTTTTCTGTTATTTTCTATTTTTTCCTAATTTACTATTTTACAAACTAATTTTTTTTTTATTTAATATTTTCATTCAATTATTTTCTCGGTTTCTTTGATTTAAAATATTTTGGTTTTATTTATTTTCTTAATATTTTTTCTGATTTATTTTATTGCATTCTAATTTTTTTTTATTTTTTATTTTATATTTTTATTAAATTATTATAATTTTTTTTTTTGTTTTTTCCATACCTTTTCTGATTTATTTTACTACATATGCATTTTTTTGTTTTGGCGTTTAATATTTTAACTATTTTTTTGGTTTTTTAATACTTTCTTCTGTTTTTCCTCCAATTTTTCCTGGTTTATTTCAATAAAAATTAATTTTTTTTGGATTTCATTTTTTAATAAAATTAATTTTGGTTTCTTTGATTTAAATATGTTGGTTTTATTTATTTTGTAATATATTTTTAGGATTTATTTTACTGGATATTAGTTTTTTTGTATGTAATATGTTAACTAATTTTTGTTGTTGTTTTTTTCTGTTTTTTGTAATTTTTTTTGGTTTAGTTTATTACAAATTAAATTATTTGGGATTAAATATTTGAACTAAATTTTTGCTTGTGTTATTTTTCTAAATTTTTTTCTGTTTTATTTTACTGCAAATTAATTTTTATTTTGGATTTAATATTTTAAATAATATCTTTTGTGTTTTTGTCTAAATTTTTTCCGATTTATTTTATTACAAATACAATTTTAAAATTTGAACAAAAGCATTTTTTTGGTTTTTTTCTAATTTTTTCCGATATATTTTATTACGAATAAATTTTTTTTGTATTTAATGTATATATATGTATATATAATATATATGCTTTTAATAGTATTGAACCCAACGCTATTTTGTCTGAAATTGCCAAATTGGGTTTAATTACACCATCCGAAAGATGATCGAACAAATGCTCCAAAATAGAATAATCACTTCAGAGCTTGGGTTAAGCCGCATGAGAATGTACGCCGTCAAAGGCACTCCTCAAGGCGGAGTACTTTCACCTCTTCTCTGGAATCTCGCTGTAAACAGTTTGCTTCGAAATCTCGAAAAAGCAGGCTGCAAGGTTGTAGCCTATGCAGATGATATTGCTCTCTGCGTGTCAGGCAAACACCTGAATACCCTCACTGAGCTCATGCAACGCTCAATCAATATTCTGTCAAAATGGTGCACCGAATGCGGACTAAATGCGAATCCAGCAAAGACAGATCTTGTTCTCTTCAATAGGAAACAACAATCTCCTCCACTGCAAACAATAACCTTAAAAGGGGAATCATTACTCCTATCTGATTCAGCTAAATATCTAGGAGTTATTCTAGAAAGGAAGTTGAGTTGGAAATTGAACATCGAAAACAGATATAAAAAAGCTTTCATAGCTCTTTATACTTGTAAGAAAGCTATAGGCAACACCTGGGGTTTTTCACCTCGGATCATTTATTGATTATATACCTCGATCATCAAACCGATACTCTTCTACGGTGTGGTTGTATGGTGGACAGCACTCGAAAAACGGTGTAGAGTAGCCACAATTGATCGAGTCCAAAGATCAGCCTGCCTCCTGATAACAGGATGCTTAAGTACAACACCTACTAAAGCTCTAAATACGTTGCTTCACTTGTTCCGTATCGATCTGGCTGGCAAAGCGATTGCAGCGAAAGCAGCGACACGCATGAATGCTATATCGAAATGGAATAAGTATCTTGGGCATTCGGCCATACTGAACAGGAACACTGTTATCTCTTCCGACATAGACTATCATGTAAGTCTTCCATCACCACCCTTGCTATTCTCCTGTTCACTCCCAACCAGGGAAGAATGGAAGACAAATCTTACCGAAATCGATGGCCCTCTGATTATATATACAGATGGTTCAAAAAAAGACGGCAAAGTGGGATTTGGAATCTTTTCCAATTCCCCTCACATCAATCTATCATTTAGATTACCCGACTACTGTAGTGTATTCCAAGCGGAAGTATGCGCTATCTGGTATGCTGCGAAAACTCTCTTAGAAAATAGAATATCACTAGAGGATATCCGCTTTTTCACCGACAGTCAAGCGGCCGTTCGAGCACTCAGCTCCTCTTATACCCACTCAGATGTGGTTCGATCCTGTCTCTTATCTCTTAACGAGATAAGTATTCAGAATTCTGTCCAAGTTATCTGGATTCCGGGTCACAGTGGATTCGAAGGTAACTGCAAAACTGATGAGCTCGCAAAAGCTGGAGCTGCGCAATCAAATGTTAGTAACTTACCCACAATCCACATTTCGCTCTCAACATGTAAAATGCTCATCGATCGAGAATTTCACAGCATTGCTGATCGGAGGTGGCGAGTGGAAACTACTTGCGTTGCGACCAGACAAATCTGGCCATCCTACAATCTGAAACAGACAAAAACCCTTATAAGTCTTTCGAAACACGAACTAAGGCATATAATTTCTCTTATCACCCGCCACTGCCTTTTGGGACCTCACGCACGTCGGCTCGGGGTTCCTCAAAACGACCTGTGCAGATACTGCGAGGACGAAGATGAGGAAGTATCGAGGAGGCATTTGCTGTGCAGTTGTCCCGGCCAAGCCAGAAGTCGACTCGCTCTTCTAGGCTCTCCAACAATTGACAATCTTTCAGTACTCTCGGACCTGAAAATCGAATCTCTCATCAAATTCTCGAAACGAGTTAATATCTTTGACCAAAATCTACAATAAAAATCTCGGTTAGGTGGGGAAATCATTTAAAATAATGAGCTCTAGGGACACAACGGACCCAACTTGCGGTCTATGTGGCACTCCGATGCGGGGTCACCCTTAACCCAACCAACCAACCAATATATGTATATGTATATGTTTTTTTTTCTAAATTTTTTTTGGTGCATTTTATTACAAATAAATTTTTTGTGTTTTTGGGTTTAATATTTGAACTAAATTTGTTTTGGTTTTTTTTCTGAAAATTTTCTGATTTATTTTATTACAAATTAATGTTTTTTGTATTTAAAATCTTAACAAATTTTTGTGGTTTATTTTTATTTTATTTTTTTTCGGTTTTTTTTCTAAATTTTTTCTGATTTAGCTTACTTCAAAATAATTTTTTTTGTATTTAATATTTTAAATAATTTCTTTTGTTTTTTTTCTGAACTTTTTCCGATTTATTTCATTACAAATACATTTTTTTTGTATATAAAATTTTAACTAAACTTTTTTTTTGGTTTTCTTCTACATTTTTATGGTTTTGTTTTATTACAAATACTTTTTTTTTGGATTCAATTTTTCTTTTTGGTTTTTTCTAAATTTTTTTCGATTTATTTTATTATGAGTACATTTTTTTGTACTTAATATTTGAACTTAATGTTCGTTTTTGGTTTTTTCTTTATTTTCTTATTTTCTGTTTTTTTCTGCATTTAAAAAAAAAAATAATTCATATTTATTTATATTTTAAGGCAAATATTTATTCTGCTTATTCTTATTTTTTGCTTAACTATTTTCGTAGTTCCAATTAACTTTATTTTATATATGATTTACCTGATTTGTTTTATTTAATTTTTTGTGTATTTTTCGGATTTCTTTTACTAAAGATATGAATATATGTATATAATTATTATTTTTGTTTGTATATTATATTTTAACATATTTAACTTTTTTTGTTTCATAGTTAATTTTTTATACTTTATTCTCCTATTTCTTAACTTTTTTCCACATTTTATTTTGTCATTTATTTTATTTTTTTATTTAAAATTTTATTATTATTTTTACCTTTTCCCTCTTTTTTGTTTATTTATTTGTTTAATTCCTTATTTATTATTATTATTTTTGTTCATTTTATTTTCCATTTTTTCTTCTTCGCCTGTTTCTTCACCTGTCCATCGCAAAGATTAAAAATTTATCCACTACTTTTCCAGCAATTAGAGATAATGACAAGCAGGTGCCGGGACGAACCAATGCCGTTTCACCCAATTACATTGCCAACAATAACAAAAATGAAATAAAATAAATTTGTTTTGAATTGGTGGCAATTCTGTACAAGAGGAACCCAACTGTGTGTAATTAGCTGTGGTTGCGAATGCCTCAGCGCTGAGGGCAAAAATTCACATATCAACATATCAACATGTTCCAGAAAACTATGCGTAGATAAATAGCCAAGTCGTAACTATTAGGAAAAATTTTCAAAAATTAATTGAAAAGTGTAAGTGGTAATTGAGAAAGGCCGTAAAAAACGGAGAAGAAAAAAATTGCTACACATTACAGCCTACAGCTAAAATCCCAGCTAAGTACCACAATAACAACAATCAACATTAATAGCAACAGCCGTCTTTCAGTTAAACACCAGCTTGAGGCAAATGACTACAGGCGTACTTAACAACAGGCGCAACAACAATATAAATACGCTTCCCATCACGCTAGCCAAATTGAAACGAAAGACTTAAGACACAAACCCGCTCACTAAGTCGCATGCGGCTGGCATGTAAACGATTGCATTGTGTAAGATAACCCGCATACAATAGAAATAACCTAGCGGAAAATAATCGAAGAGGATGTATATGTGTAGCAGTTACAAAGCAAAGCAAGAAACGAAAATAATAAGAGCCAGAAAGAAAAAAAAACAAAAAACAAAACAATGGCATTAAAAAGTCAAAGTAAAAGTATGCATGCATTTCAATAATGTAGATATGAGCCATTTAACACTGTTTATTTATTTGCGTGCAAACCCAACACATACGTTTTTGTTTAAAGGGCGCTTATTTGAATTAATCATAAGTTACCGATTGGAGTTGTTCGTAGCAAATTTTTTTTCAATATTGACTTTGTTGTTTTTTTCTTCTTCTATTTTTTGTTGTTGTTTTATAAAGAAAGAGGTTGCAAGCGAAAGAGTAAATGCAGGGTGAGCTCCGCATGCATGCGGCTTATAATGTTTGGCACTAATTGGGTGATACGGATAAGATTATAGATTAGGCACAACTAATAGGGTTTTGTGATGATGGCCATTTTGGGCCTAAACCGTAAGATTTTTTTCCAATTAAATTTTTACAATACACATATGTAGCCTTATTAATCTGAATGCGATTATGCGCTTACTGTGTCTTTTTTAATTAGTTATTTAGAGTAGGTTTTGTTAGTCTGCTACACAAATAGCACGGGACGGATCGCCTCCCCGCGGCGCGTTCTGTGCAATGCCAAATGATCTATGGCCTTAATGGCCAATCAAACGTAAACAGTGACTGCAGATTTTTTTTTGCTGGCTTAGAAAGGGATTAAGCTACCCTTCCTTTTGCTTACTATTTCTTACCAAATTTCACAACCGCGTTTGGCACTTTTGGTATTTGCAGAAATCCCAGCAACCGATTTTACTACTGCTGTGTTGTAAGAATTTTAGGTATTTTTGAATAAATATAAATATAAAATATAATTTGAAATGAATTTTTATAAATATACAGCGTTTTTAATGAAAATCCCTATATGTATTTGTATTATTTTATTAAACATTTTTTAATTACATATTTTAGGAAATTTTATATCATGACACCAAGTTTCATTACACTACGTTTATACAGTGCAATTTTTGTTCATTCAACTCGTAACTAAAGAAAGGAAGGCGCTCATTGTTACTTCCGTCCAATAATGCGCCTCTTAACTCTCCCATTCAAAAGCCAAGCTGGCTCGAAAAATTCATTTTTTTTTCATCAACTCTCTTTTTCGATATTAGGCAAGGTAAATTACATCACATTCATACAGGGCAATTTTAATTCCATCAACTCGTAACTAATGAATCGAATACGCTCATTGTTACTTTCATCCAATAATGCGGCCCTTAACTCTTCAATTCAGAACCCAAACTAAGTCGAAAAAAAATTTTTTGGCCAACTCTATTTTCCGATATTAGGCAAGCTAAATTGCACCACCATCTGGCACTTTAGCTTAACAGCTTTTAAGAGAAGGTTAGCAAATGTGTTTAGCAGCTAATTTTTAAGAGTCAATTTGAGCAAATAGCACTAAGTCTAAGAACACATCGCGAATCTTCCAAATTAGAAAATATGTTTTCCTTTTTAAGTGAATGCAAGTTTTATTCCTTCGACTTGTGCATAACTGTAAACAATGTACTTGTTAGTATTCATATAATATAGGCATAAGTAGTATTAATAACGGTAGATTTAAAAACTAGTATTTATATTTATGATTATTTGTATTTAAGAGAAGCCTAATCGCTTCGCGGCTTATTTGTGAACAAATATTGGTAAATATGCAAAGCACTATCCTTTTCCTATACGCACGCATTCTATTTCATTCTTAATCTCCGTTTTTCCAGCTTTATGTTTCTCATTCACTTTCCTTCTCCCTCTAACTATCTCTTTTTCACTCTAACTACCTCTTTCTCCTTCTAACTATCTCTTACTTCTATCCTATCTCTCTCTTTTGCTTTATCTCTCAAACTCTTGCTCTCAGTACCTCTTTCTCTTTCTACCTCCATCTGTCTCTGTCTTACCCTACACCATCTACGCTGCTTTGAATAGCGCATACACACTTTGCGGCGCCATGTAAATATATCGCCCATAGCGTGCGTGTTGCGTCGTTGGCCCTTGCTGAAAATTCTGCTGAGCTCCATCGTTCATGAAATTCTCACGCATGCGCTCGTAAATTGGCTTTACTAGTGGCTGTTGCAATGGCATAGCCCCCATCATCGGGTAAGCTTCAGTGTAGAGTGGCGCATGCGGATCAGCGCCACCTACCATGCGCGGCATGCCGCCACGCGCCTCATCGGGCATATACCCTAAAAACTGTGAGGCACGAAAAGGTGCCTGGAAATTTAGTGGCGGCGGTGGCGGTGGTGGCAGCTGTGGTGACGGTTGACCGTGCGGCAAGGGCGGTAATCGGGGCAATGGCAATGGCGGTAATGGTAGCGGTAAAGCAGTTTGCCCTGTTGGTGATTGCTGTGAGTGACGCTGATAAACTGTTTGCTGTGATGTTGATTGTTGTTGTTCGTGCGTTGGCTGTTGTTGTTGATGTGACTGCGGCGAAGCTGGTGGTGGTGGTAGGGGTGGTAGGGGTGGCGATATTTGCGACGCATAATTTTGATATTGCGCCGGAGATGGTGGCGGTGGCGGTGGTGGTAGCGGTGGCAGTAATGGATTATATGCTTGCGTCTGCTGGGGTTGTTGTTGCTGTTGTTGTTGTTGTTGTTGCTGCACCGGCCGCTGCGGATGTATATATTGCTGTTGTGGTCCCACATTTGGATGGTAGAGCACGCTCAACGGCGCAAAGTAAGTCGAACTGGTGCTGTACGATTGACCGCTGTTACGTGCCGCCACCGCGGCTGCTGTGTCGCCGGGGAAAACGTGTGGTGCAGTACGACCGGGACCATGTTGGGAGGATGGCGAATAGACATGCGGAAAGTAAATGTGTGAAAACGTTTGTGGCGCCTCAAATTGCAAGCCCATGCCACCGTTTGCCATGCCGTCAAATTTACGCGCCTCTTGCGAGCGCTGCTGATAATGGTGTGCCCCATTTGCTGGGTTCATCATGGTGGCAGGGTCTGCGTTGGCACTTCTGCTGGCCATCTCCGTGGCAGCCTCGTTATTTTGCTGTGCATTATAGCCAGGATCGTAGAGGAGCTGTGATGACTGCATAAAGGCGTTTGGGCTTTGATTGCCTTGACTGGCATTCATTTGTTGGTAACCGGGCAGCGGAAAGTTGTCGCCATATTGCAGCTGGCGCTTGCTCACATTGCTGCTGTGTGTAATGGAGGATTCACTGGCACAATAGAGGCTGCACCACAGCAGCAGTAGGAGTAGTGGCCTTGTCAACAAATGCATTTCCTTTGTTTATTTGCTATATTGATGGCGAGATTTTAATGAGCAGGTTGCACTTGAAGCGACTGGAGAAATTTCATGAAGTTTTTTTTAGAATTTTTCTGCACGCATTTGATTGTATGTGATCGAGCTGTGACAGAAAAAAGAGCAAACAATTTAATTGAATACTAAATGTGTTCTAAATTAAAAAGAAATTAAACAAAACTGCTTAAAAATACGTAACATATTAACCTAGGCCGCAGGCTTATCACCAGCTCAATGAAGCTTGCGAATGACTGCTGAGCCATTTCACAGCAGATGAGATTTCGTGCTCAAAATGAATTTTTATGCCATGTGATTTCTCCCAACTGATATTAGAGAAAACCACTCAACTGAGTGAGTGAGGGAGTGCGAGCGTGAGAGTGAGAGCGTGAGTGGGTGCATGAGTGAGTGGGTGAATACCGAGCGAGCTGGTCGGCATGCTTATCAAACTTCAAAATTTAAGTATGGTATTTAGGCTCACTGTAGCCTTCAATTTTCGGTAAGCTCCTTTTTTTGCGCAGTATGCACTAACCTAACCTAAGTTTTGATTTTTGTTTACAAAAGTTATTTATTTATACAATTTACCTCCACTTCCCTCCTCCAGCTCATCTAAAACTACTTCACAGTTGGATTACTCTCAAAATTAAGGAATCTGAAGAGTACTGATTGGCTGTCTATACCTTTCAAACTAATTAGTCTTTCTCATCACTCGCTCTCTTTCTCTCTCTTACTACTCTTGGAGAAAGTTCAAGAATGATGGATTACAAGATTGAGACGACCTTGAGAGTAATCTGGCTCTAACAATAAATAAATGAGAAAGGAAGGGTTTGTGGGGGAAATTCGCTCATGAATAAGAAATAAAATTTGAAAAAATACAGGAATAAAATGAATACAAATATAATGTTATTATGTCAGAAAATGAGCTGATGCTATCAATCTCACTGAGAGCAGTGAAAGCCGCGTAAGTCGCCAGTTCTATAATCTTTTCATCGTGGGGAAAGTTATTATTTTGTGTAAGTCTTTTTTCTTTTGAACAAAAATATATAATTTGTATCCAATATTTTGTGGTTATTGCTAAAAACGGCAGGCTAATCACCTACCCTGCCAGAAAGCAAAATAGATTAACGAAACCAACGCAAGACTGAGTCTTGTCGAGGCCCTATTCTCCCGAGTGGAGTGAACAGGAAAAAAGATGTTAAAAGAATATTTTATTCTACAAATTAAATAAAAAATTTAAGACGCACATAGAAATGTCGCCTTAAAAACTTAAATACCAAAATATTGAACATTGGAAAATCACAAAAAATTTAAATTTTTTGGAAAATTTTTTCAGTTTACTCAAGCTTACAAATAACCCCATTTTTTTACCAAACAAATTTGTTTTTTTTTACCAAACAAATCTTCCATTTTAATTGTTTCAGCTTACTTCTTACAAATAAACCACTCTTTTTTTACCAAAATAAATGTCTTACCTATGGAATTTTACCATAAACAAATTCCATAGACAAATTTTCTACATTGAAAAATGCCTAAAAAAACTTTTTTTCAGTTTACTTTTCTTAGAAATGAAGCAATTTTTTTTGTTTTTTATTTTTGTATTTACCAAAACATTGTTTACCAATGGGATTTCACTTTAAAAAAATTCTATAGTAAAATTTTCAACATCGAAAACTTTCCAAAAAACTCAAGTTTTTCGAAAATTTTTCAGTTTACTTCTTATCAAACTTAGAAATATGTAACAAAACTTGTTTTGGTTTTTACTTTTTTTTTAGCCAAAAAAAATTGTTTACCAATAGGATTTGACCTTAAAAAAAAGTACCAAAAAAACTGTTTATCAATAGGATTTCACCTTACAAACATTCTATAGCAAAATTTTCATGTTTACTTCTTGATATACTCAAGCTTAGAAATAAAAAAAATTGTTTTTGTTTTTTATTTTACATTGGAAAATCACAAAAAAAATTAAATTGTTTTAAAAAAATTTCCAATTGACTTTTTTATATTCAGGCTTACAAATAAACAATTTTTTGTTTGCTTTTTTTTACAAAAAAACATTTTTAGCCTATGAGATTTCACCTTAAAAAAATTACCAAAAAATTTCTTTAGCATTTTGATTTCAATTCATTTTTCAATTTTCACGCTTAGAAATAAACAAATACTTTTTGTTTTCCATTTTTTTTTACCAAAAAATTGTTTACCAATGGGATTTCACATCAAAAAATTCTATAAGAAAATTTCACGATCGAAAAATTTCCAAAAACTCTAAATCCAAATTTTTTGAAAATTTTTCAGTTTACTTTTGAATATACTCAAGCTTAGAAAAAAAATTGGTTTTGTTTTCTTTAAAAAAAAATATTTACAATATCACAAAAAAATATTTTTTTTTGAAAATATTTCAATTTACTTTTATTATATTCAAGCTAAATAAATAAAATAAACAACTTCTTTTTGCTTTTTATTTTTTTTTTCACCTTAAAAAAATTACCAAAAAATTTGTTTACCATTGGGATCTCAGGTTAAAAACATCCAAAGCAAAATTTTCAACATTGAAAAATTTCCGAAAAAATTAAATTTTTTTTGAAAATAGCATAGCAAAATTTTCAAAATCGAAAAATTTCATAAAAATTTAAGTTTTTTGAAAATTTCTCATTTCACTTCTTATTATACCCAAGCTTACAAATAAACAAAACATAATTTTTGTTGTTGTTTACCAAAGTATTATACTTGGATATTTTGCATGGAATCCCTCATTGGGCTTACTCATCTCCTTCGCTGCGATTTATAGTAAAGCGTTTTTCAATAGGTACGCTTCCACCTTTTCCCGATAGGGAGGGCGAACGACGCAATATTTTTAATTTTTCACTTGTCATTTGTAAACTTCATTAGTATACATTTCATCATGGAACGCTACACACTTGAGCAACGCTTGCAAATCATTGAATTTTATTATAAAAATGCGTGTTCTGTTAAGAAAGTTTAAAGTCGAAAAATCATCTTCAGTGATGAAGCTCACTTTTGGCTCAATGGCTTTGTCAACAAGCCAAATATGCGTTACTGGGCAGAAAGCAATCCACACGTGATTCATGATACACCATTGCATCCGGAAAAAATCACTGTTTGGTGCGGTTTATATGCCGGCGGCGTAATTGGCCCATATTTTTTCGTTGACGAGAACGATCGCCACGTTACTGTGAATGCAAATCGATACCGCGACATGACAAACGATTATTTTTGGCCGCAATTGAATGGTATGGACTAAGACGACATGTGGCTAAAACAGGACGGGGCGAGAAGCCACACAGCACACGCTACAATTGATTTGTTGAAGAGTAAATTCGATAAGCGCATTATTTCCAAAAAAGGACCGGTCGAATGGCCGCCGCGCTCGTGTGATTTGACGCCTCTAGACTATTTTCTTTGGGGTTATGTGAAGTCATTGGTCTACAGTAACAAGCCGGCGACGATTTGTGAGCTCAGAGCCAATATTGATCTCGAAATTGCTGGAATTTCGGCCGATTTATGCAAAAGAGTGGTCGAAAATTGGGTTCAACGATTGGACTTCGTAAAACGTGCACGCGGTGGTCATGCAAAAGAAATCGAATTTCATACTTAAATGTGTATGTTCAAACTCGATAATAAAAAAAAAATTAGCTAAAAAAGTCAAACCGTTTGTGTTTTATTAAAAAAAAAAGTTGAAGCGCTCTTACTGAAAAACGCTTTATCTAACCAGGTGCAAGATATTATTTCGCACAAAAGTAAATTTTTTTTGTAATCTCCTTTTTTTATTTAAAGTGTAAACCTTTAAAATATTGAGCGGCATTACGATATATCAGAAAAACTCTAATTGATTTTTTAAGAAAATACTTTGTGTTAGACGTTTAAAAACTGCCTGCTTCGCTTGCTTAATTACGAAGAAACTTAGCTTCGTCAAACTTTTTTCATCGCTCTCTAGCAATGATGCAAAATATTGGTTGGAGTACCGACGCGACACTTCACGCACCACGCAGCCCAAATGGGATTAGTCCGTAGCGATGCTAACACATGCAACTAAGCGAATGCTAGGGGTACTTTTGTACACCTACTTTGCCACTATTCTGCGCTTTGTAGGACTCGACAAATGTGCCTAGGATCAGTATGTTTTTGAAACTGAGGGATATAGCTGACAAAAGGGCTTGAAGGGCTTGTTAAAAGTCACGAAAACGTGTGATGCACATAAAATAATAATTCGATTCCAAACACATAGCACTGGTAACACAATGGAACCTAGAGGGCTAAGGGAGATCTTTACAGATCAGCCAGCGCTAGACTAGCTAACCTAACCTTTGCTTCTAGATTTACCAAATGCTAAATGGTGTATTCAAAAGGGCAGCCAAGGTACTCAAATGCGGGACAAGATCAGCTCAGTATTTTTTGAAAAGTAGCGAAATTTTTGAATCGATATGCCAATCAGTAATTAAATTGAAATTCGCTTTCAGTTAGCAATGAACTTTGAAGCACCAATCTCGTTGAGCGCACACTTTTGGAACTAATAAGAAAGTTCTTCAATCACGAGATGACGTTTTTGAGCACCCACTGATATGTAAGATATTTATTAAGTAATTAAATATTTATCCAACCCATCCATATTCACTTCCACTCAGTTAACATAATAGATATGCTCCGGCTACTTTCACTCAGTTCGCCCATAGATGAGTATGCGCTGTGAGTGTGAACTTACCTTAACACTTTGTGGTCCTTTGAATTAACCGTTTCTCTTTTTTTTAATGTAAATTTAATGAATTCAATAAATTTGTTTTGCAACCTTTCGATGCGATCGACATGCGTTGACTATACGTCTACTCGTCTCCGCTGTCAGTTTTTATTGGAAAATGTCAAATATATTCATTATTAATAACAGCGATCCCTTAATGTCGATGGTAATATGACGCTGTGATGATATGAGTCTAGAGGAGGCTGGAAAATCGTGCAATATACCGTTACAAAATGTCGGCAAATTTGAGCTTACGCTAACACCACAGCTCTAAAACTATATGTTGCCTGCGTTCACTCTCGTTTGAGGGCAATGGCATCAATTTCGGTTCCGCAGGAAGTGTAATTCTATCGCAAACCGTGAAAGTTATGTGTAAGTACATACATAAATGTGTGACGTAATGAAAAGTCACACTGTATAATCACATTTTTACATACCTAGTCTGGCGCCATTCGCATTGAATTTGTAACATTTCATGGTCATGGCTAAGCAACGCAATGCAATCGATATCACACCGTCTTTTGCTATGCGTGTGTATAATGCCTATGTATGTGTGTCGAGATGGGCGTAGGTTTTCACACAAAAGTGCATACGTATTCGTGAAGCACTCCGGGCGTCATTCACTTGCGTTTAACGAAAAGTTACTGCACTGTGGAATGCCCAATTCCATCAACTTCCGTCAACTCGAATACTGCGCCAAAGAAAAAAATCGACTCAGCATCATCCAAGTATCATTGATTGAATTAAGAAGGCGGCGAGATCAAGCCGAAAGGTCTATCGTCATTGCTTGCTCTAACACACTTGCTTTTTTTAGGCAGACCGACGACAGATACAAGCGATTGAGTCAATCACTCATTGCAGTAACAAACAGAAGACAAGACAGTAAGTATCTGACTGCGTTTTTATGCACCACCGGCGTTTTAAGAGCTAACCCAAAAAAAGCGCTCGAGGTGCTAGTCAACTTGTCTGCTCTAAATCTGGCAGGAAAACACGGCCGCCGTTTCAGCGCTTAGACTTAATAGTATAGCGCTTTGGAAGCCCCAGCGGTTCGGGCAAGCTTCTATACTACGCACTATGAGTAGTTATATTTAAAAAATCGACTATTGTTTCCTTAAACCCACCTTCGGCAACTACTTCAAGACAAACATTCCGCCAAGAAGAGAGTGTCAAACTCAAAGATCATGGAGATGAGGAGAAATAAATTTGTACACGGATGGATCCAAGCTAGAAAATAAAAGGGCTATGCAGTTTTTTTTTCAATAGAATTAGTATTAGAAATATCTGTTCGACTTCCGGACTACTGCAGTGTCTACCAAGCAGAAGTCTTAGCCATAAAGGATGTAACGGAGTACCTTAACACACACGCCCTAACACAAACTACCATAAGTATCTTTGCGGACAGCCAGGTGGCCATCAAATCAATGTAGGCAGTTACACTAACATCAAAGGATACTCAGTAATGCCTGGCAGCTCTAAATGAAATTAGCACCGTCTTCAAGGTCAGTCTAATATGGGCTCTCGTAGACAGAAATTTTAAAAGAAATTGGCAAGCCGATGAGGTAGCCAGAAAGGGTACCAATCTTCGATTGCTTAAGAACAGATGCAATATTGCAATTTTTATGGTAACTTGCAAATCAAGTATAAGAAATAATATTCTCCATAAAGCTAATAGACCATGTAGTTAAGACAATACTTGTGTTACAACCAGGTCAATTTGGCCGCAAATAGATAAGAAAAGTTCAGAAGAATTGATTAACCTCTTAAGAGAGAACATCTCGAAGGTCGTGTCTTGTGTCACCGGTCATTGGCTGTTAGGCAGGCATTCTTTTAGGCTAGGAATATTTTCGCTAGAATACGGCAGAAGTTGTAGGGCCGAGGAAGAGGAAGAAACAGTAGAACACTTCCTTTGCAATTGACCAGCCTTAGCTAGGTATACATATGTAGAGCCTCTGTTTTTCTCCGGCATTATCGAACGCGCACTCGAAATGCCTGGGAGCCGTCTGGAGGATATCTCAAAATAGATTCTCCTGCGCTACGTAGTTTGTAAAATCTTAATACAGGCCAGTCTCCATCTGGTATCGCTAGGGAGCAAAAGATCTATGCGTGGTTTAATGTCAGTCGGCATAACCTAACCTAACCTAGCTAGGAGTAGAGCGAGAATTCCGAAAGTTTCTGAAATTTTTCCCTTTGGAAGACTTCACTTGGTGCATATTTTCACAACCTTAGAGTTCGAAAAGTTTTCGCAGCCTTTGGTAATCTCTGATACCGCTTGCTGTGGTCAACTACATTGCGAAATGTTTAAGCAACACTAAGAGCTTGCAAATGTCTGCCACTTTTGGCCCCAGTATGCGCATGATTTTACAATCTTGGGATGCCAAAAGCTTCTGAAGCTCTTGGTTTTGCTGAACTGCATTAGCTGCCTGTTTGTACAACCTGCGTATTCTGGAGGTTTTCAGCAGGTTCTAGTAATCGCTGATGCTCATTGCTTTGGTAAGCAACACTTTGCCATGTTTCCCTAGGCGTTTGCAAATCTCTGGCGACTTTAGCTTTGACGTTGATAGGCCAAGCTCTGTGCAGGCTACATTTGTACATATCACTCCAACAAAGTATTTATACCTGACAGCATTTTAGGCAATACGCCCACTGATTTTGTGAATTAGAGCCTTTTCGTTCTCCAGACTTGACATGTGTCTGGTGTTAAGTGAATGATTTCTAGATGCATGTAAATTGGCGCCTTCGTCCTAGATGCTTCTTCGAGCTTCTAATCCAATTTGAGATATGCGTCTTGCCCTTGTTCTACAAATAGAGTCACCTACTTATACTTTTAAGTCGCTTCCGAGTGGCTGATGGTGTTCATGTGGACCTTCTTCATGCCAGAACTGAACTCCGATACTTGGCGTTGCTCGCCGCGGGGCGACTACTATCAGACAGAATTTTCTTTTCTCGCTTAAGATTTCACACTCAATCCCATTCAGCGCCGGTGATCGGAAAAGACAAGAATGATACATAGATCCCAATTATATTGCCATACTTGAGTAGAATAATTACATCCACAGAATTGTGTTTTATTCACTAAAAACTTATTGCCATATCAACAGACAATTGTTGTTGAAATAAATATAAAAAAAATGTCATTAAAAATGTTATCGGCGCGCAAATTCACGTGAGCAAATATTCTAAAACTATGATATTAATGTTTGAAAAACAAAAACTTAAGTATAATCATTTCAGCGCCTAGAATATAAGGTGACCAATTAAGACCTAAATAGGCGTTCCTAATAGGATACTCGACAAACACATTGCCGTAAATATTTTACCCTCACTGACCCACTGGTCTTTGGTAGCTGTAACCGGCGACGTTAGTATTTTCTATGGGTACACCATAACTGCTGTGTGGGCGTCGCAATAGCGTCGTATCTTTATGGAAGTACGCATTAGAATTGGAGTTCGATAAAGGAGCCGGAGTAGGATGAGTGGGTGTTTGAGAGTCGTGAGGGTATGCGCTCGGCGCTATGATGGATTGCTCTCTTGGATACTGTTGCGCTTCTAGGCTCCCATAATATTGTTGTTGATGTTTTTGTTTCTGCTGTTGCTGTTGCTGTTGGTGTAGATTTTCCAACGTTCCTTGCGTGAGACCACCACCAACCGACTTGCTTGGTTGAGACACTGGCTGTTCTTGCTGTACCTGCCGAAGCGCAGTCGCAGCGATTTGTGCAGTTTGTGCAAACGGCTCTCTAAGATAGATATTTTGTGGCTGTGTTTGTTGTGCCAGCTGTTGGTGCTGTTGTGCCTGTAATGCTAAATTTTGGGGCCATTGCTGTAGTTGTGGAAACCGCTCATTGGTCGCTTGTGGTGTTTGTGATTGCGGTGCATGAGTCGGCTGATAGGTTTGGATTTGTGTTTGCGCAAAACTTTTATCACTCACTAATGGATACCTCTGGGTTTGGGGTTGTTGCTGTTGCAATGTTGGCGCATAGCTTTGAGCACTTTCAGCGAGTTGTGGTTGTACTTGCGTACCATATTGTTGTTGTGTTTGTGTTTGTAGTTTCGTTTGTTGTGCAGTTTGCGTTAACCTTTGCTCCGATTCATAAACATATTTCGGGCCCTTTACAGCGTTCGCTTGCACGACAACCGGACTTAAGCTCAGCTCGTTGCTGGGTATCGCCGCCATTTCCATAGTGCTGTACGAGGGCAACTCCCAAGACTCGGAAGGCATTTCCAAATACCCCACAGCATTGGCGCTGCCCACATAGCGTTCGCCGGTAAGCAAATTGTTGCTGCTCGCTGGACCTTTTTGATCAACTGCCTGTGCTTCAGCTTGATGGATAAAATTCGCTGCATATTGCGAAGCGCTAGTTTTTGCGGGTGTTGTTGGAATTTGTGGATAAGTTTGTGTAGGAAAACTCACAGCCGCAGCTTGCTGCGACACCAGAGAAGTGCTACTGCTAAGCTGTGCCGGCGCTGCATACGAAAATTGCTTTTGAACGGAAGGAACGCTCGCGTGAGACGGCGCCCTTTTCTCATACGCTTGTAAAGCCTGCTGTAGCGTAGCATCCTGATGTTTCTGCGCTGGTTGTGTAACAATTTTTGGTTGATGTTGTTGTTGAATTTGCGCGCTGTCCTGGTGCTTACCTTGCGCCCGTTGCCATATCAAATAGTCGGCAAACTCTTGAAATGCGCGCTGGTATGGCGTCAATGGTTCTAATGCCAATTCAGCACCATGTACTGGACGCGCATAGTTGTAAGCGCCCACTGCAGGCAAACTTTTTTCTTGCTCTTCCTTTTGTTCTGGCTTTTGTGGTTGCGTTGACGGCGTTACTTGTGGCACTACTCCTTTGCCCGTCACATCGCGTGGCACAAAATAGTTGGGCGTGGCTTCAAAACGTTTTCCTGTGCTGGTAGCTTCCGAATGTGGCACAAAGTAGTTGGGCACGGAGCTCGAAGGCAATTGCTGTTGCACATTAAGAGCGCTGCCAATTCCCAATGCGGGTGTGTGATGGATTTGCTGATAGTACGGCGGATAGAAGACGTGTTGGTTATAGCTTTCGGCAATGGGCGAGCCATAAATGTATCCAACAGGTGCCACTTGGGCGGGTGCACCTGCCACTGTGGGTCGAACTGTGGTTGTTGTTGTACTTGTGGTTGTGGTTGTAGGTGCCTCTGTGGTTGTTGGTGTTGTTGCTGTTGCTGCAGGCGCATTATAGCTATAGCCAGCAAAAGCGTGTTGCGGTGTGGGCGGCACTGCGCCACTGTAGTGATAACCAGGAAGAGACTGTTGTTGTTGTTGCCTATGCTGATGTTGTTGTTGAACTTCTCCAACAATTAGATCAGCAGTATGCTTAGGCGCTTCACCATTATATAACACAGCCAAAGCTGTGCCAATGCAAAATGACAAACAGCAAATGTACTGTGGGCGAGAGAAAAGAGAAAACGATTTATTTTTTTTTGCATTTTAGTTAAGTTGAGTTTAGTTAATTAGTAAGAAACTATGAAAATATGTTCGTAAAATTTGTATAACACATTTCAGAGCCTCTAAATAGGCATAAAGGAATAATGCGTTAAAATGTGTGTTTTGTAAAAAGTAATTTTAAATTGGGCAAATTTGGCTTGCAAGCTGCTTCACACGAAGATATGAAATACATTGAAGAGATGCAAATAAATTGAACAGGCATTTCTTCAATTTGGTGAACAATCACTAGTCCGAGTTAACCGAGGAAGCCAAGTCTGGAAACCGAGTTGGAATCCTATTTCCATTAATTTTGTGACCACAACGCGGCGGCATGAGCTGGTACGTTTTCTCCATGGAAATGGACTTTTTTTGAAAACCACTCGATTTTCTCGATTCAAACGACTTCCAAGCACTAAAAAATAGACTGATCTGGCTGAAACTTGGGTCTGTTCTGCCAAGAGTTTCTACTAACTAAATATAGCCTCGTTATGCGCCAGCAGTGCCCCTCTCTCACTTTGCACGGACTTTTCAAACGACCCTCGTATTATATAGCAACACTTACGATTTGACTACTCTGTATACGCTTTTAATCTTGTCGCTTTTTGTGCTCTCTTTGTGAAAGCCTTTGCTTCTGCGAATGGGGCTCCAAACGAGTGCTACCCAAAAGCACCTGAACTTTTGAGCAGCGCAAAATGCCGGAGAATTACTGAAGGGTGAAAATATTATTTTGCAAAATTGTTGCTTTTGTTGTAACAACATAAAATATTTAAATATGTGTCATCCCGGCAACGCAGCGCTTACTGGCATGTCATTTCCGGCTAATGGCTGTGAGGTGATACCTTCTTTATTTGTACCCTGATCAAGATTTTGAGGTAGAGCGTTGCGTGATAGACGCTGCATTCTAAATTGCCTTATTATTTCGTTTTACTTTATTTTGGTGTATTTAGTTTTTTTCTTTAATTTAATTTAATTTAATTTTTTCTTTTTTTTCCAAATATTTTGTGTTACATTATTTTTTTTTTATTTTAGTAATTTTATATTTATTTTATGCTCATTTATCTCTTTTTTTATTATTATCTTATTTATTTATTTTTATTTGTTTTAGTCTATTTAATTTTTTATTCCATTTATTTATTTTAATTTTCTTTATTATAATTTATTTCGTTTATTTTCCTTTATTTATTTTATTTTCTTTATTTTTTTATCTAAAAAAAATATTTGTTTCACCTTTTTTTTAATATTATTTTTCTATTTTAATTTAATTTTTTTGTTTAATGTTATTTGGCTTAATTTTGTTATAATTTATTTTGTTGATTTTACTTTTTTACTTTATTTATTTTATTTTTTTATTTTTTTATTTATCGAAAATAAATTATTTTAATTTATTTTTTTATTATTATTATTATTTTTTGTTTTTTTAATAGCGCTTTTTCATGTTCTATTATTTGATTCAAAGACAGCAAGAAGAACGCGTACGACTAGAAGTCATAGTAGGAATTGTAACAGCCGAAAGTAGAGTCTCAAAAATTACAGAAAAAAGAGGAAATGGGGAGAAGATATAGTTTTTTATACATATATAAAGAAGTACAGCAACCTTCCTTCCTCCTACGCAGAAAGAAGCGCGACCTATACGCAGCTAGAACGTGGGCCCTTACAAAATGTAATAGGAGACTCCACCCCGATGAGAGAACGGTTCCGGGGTGGACCGCTGTCGATAATAAGACGAATGTTTTTTAGTGGGTACGAGTCCCACATGCCACTGGGTGGGACGGCATTTTTGAGATGCATAAGGCATTTTTTAAACTCCGCATCGAAACAAAAAAAACAGATAATAATAATAATAATTTGACAGAAATAAATTAAATTATATAAAATGATATCTTCCCACTCCAGATACATAACACTGACAACACAATAGGCCCTAGGCGTCTTAGTGCGATTATTCTACAGATGACCAGCACTGCTACCTAACCTAACCTAAATTAAATTTTGTTTTATTTTTATTTTATGATACTTTATTATTATTTTTTTTGTTATATTTTGCTATTGTATTTTATTTTACTTAGTTTTTCTTCATGTTATTACAATTTTCTTCAGTTTTTCCCTTTGGAATTCAATTTAATTTTATTAAATTTTTAATTTAATTTAAAAATTGTATTTATTTCAAACCTAAATTATTTTTTGTAGCTCATAATTAATTTAATTTTGTTTTATTTTACTTAAAATATTTTATTTCATTTTATTTTTAAATTTGTTTTATTATTTCATTTCATTTCATTTATTTATGTTATTTTATTATTATTTTATTTTACTTTTGTTTTAATTCACTTCATTTTTCAGTTCAATTCATTTTTTATTTTCGACTACTTTTTTTAATTTAGTTAAATAATTTTTTATTTAAATTTACTTTCGGATTTTTATTGTCTATTAGTTTTTTAAATGAAGTTAAATATTTTTTTAATTTTTTTTATTTTTTCCGGTTTTTTTCTATTATTTGATTTAATTAAATTTGAAGCCCTGGCCTAATTCGAAATAATGCTTTTTGGGCGTTTCTTCAAAAGCGTGTAGTTTTTGTCTCGAATGTTTTATTTTTTGATCCATTGTTAAAAAATAAAAAATGTTCTTTAGCCAATCGAGGTTCGTTCAAAAACTTATCAGTCTTTAAAACTCGTCGCCACATAGACAATGGACACATACAAGCCGGCTCTACTAAACCGATTTTGATGAAATAAACTTTAAATGGTATAAAATTTAAGTCGTTATTGTCAAAAAAAGGCCAAAAAACACCTTATTAAATGAAGCGAGGGATATAAACCGCTTTATTTTATTTCGCTCTACTTAAACTCATTTTAATTTATTTCATGGTTTTCACCTTATATTATTTAATTTTATTTTGTTTTATCTCCTTAATTTTATTTTAGATTATTTTTAAAATTAAAAGTTTTTTTTTACTTTCCTTATGAAATTTAATTAAATTTTATTTTATATACATATATTTTTTTGGAATTTTTTATTACATAAAAAAATTTTATATATATATATATATTTTTTCTTTTTTTTCTTAACTTTTCACTTTATATCCCAGCTCATTATTTTCATCTAATGAAATTCAATTGATGTTTACTTAATTTCCCCATTAAGATATTTTCTCCACTTACCGTAAAATACATTTCAGCAGTTTTTCAAACGCTCAAAAAATCCTTTTTAAATATCAATCGAAACCTTCGACCTTACGTTACTTGAACGCGATCCGTAAATGCTGTCAACCAAATCGAATTCAAACGTTTTTATACAAACATCACAGGAGCACTTTTACCCATGTCATTACCCAAAGACATTTTCATATACCTACACATAAATTTATTTGCATTATAAAAATTTGTACATAATTATTTTTTTATATTCATAAAAAGTAACATTCATTGATGTGTACACTTACATGCGTGAAAAAATGATCTAATAAATTCGCCTCATATGACTTATTGCTGCTACGCATATGACTGCGCAGAAAATAGTAAAAATCTATGTATTCATATTCATGAACATATCTGCGTGCATTCATACATATCTACGATACCCAAGCATAGCCTAACTTCTTCACAAATGTACTCCAACACATTCGGAACGCTACTGTGGCGCTAGCGATTGATTTCCCCATAACAGCCACTTAAATTTATCTATTACTCTTATTATTTAGTGTTATTATTTTTATTTTACTTTTATGCAATGTTTTTTAACAAAGTACTACTGTGGCGCACCATCCAAGTATATATAATATTTGCATTCCTATTTTTTCTCATAAATATATATTTTTTTATTATTTAAAGCACTTTTTTCGATGTGCTTCCCCTCTTAATTGTCAACTTGACTGTCAAACTCTTGAAAGCACTTTGGTTTTTATGTAACCGCTAACGGTAAAAGTGCACTCCCACATGTGACCGATTTTTTTAATGAATACTCGTTGCCTTATATGCAGTGAAGTTGCGATTGTTGCGTCACCACTTGCGGCAAACGAAATTTGTGCGACCTTGAAAGTGAAAGAAGCACTGAAACACTGCTCATCATGGCAAAGGTACACCGCTTGTACTGTTTGCCGGAAAAGAAGACAAAGCAAACTTTGTAAATTGCTGTGTCAAGGTCAAAAAGTGACAAGACTTGCTTTTTCGGAAATTACAAAAAATGTTTATATGAAAATAAGCCCACATTTTATTTACAAGGTCTGCATCTTATTTGGCAGAAAATATGCTGAGGTTGTCCCTGCAAGGGAACCATACAAGTAGAAGAATGCAAAACCATTTTTCGGTTGTTTGGGCTGCTGATGTATCCAAAACTCCAAATTAATCCAGCACCTGTAGGAAAACTACAGTTCCTTTATGCCTCAGACGTTGTATTGGCAGAAATTGTTTGCTATACTTAAGGCAGCAGAGTAAGTGAATAAAGAAAAGTTCATTAAATTCATGTGTCAACCAAAGTTCCTTAAAAGGCTCGAACGTCTAAAAACTGTCCGCAGAATGGAAGAGCCATGAATTTTTGTATGTACGAGGACAGCAGTGCAGGCATTTGCGAAACGTCCCAATGCTGATTGAAAAGGAGAGCTACTTTCTCAAACAGGGTAGAAAAGAGCTACCAAACTCTTTTCTTGGGAGCATAAATCATGAACAACGCCGAGCATCTTTGCTGTACCTATTCGTCATTCGATTTATTAGAGCGTGCAATGGATGAGTTATGGTGATCCTGAAATTATTCTTCTTCTAAACTCCATAGATAAGTCAGCTAAGCGGATGATTCTGCTCGCCAATGAGCACAAGATGAAGTACCTGCTGTCATCAAACAGCCAGCGCATTCTCGTCTTCGCCCCCATGTTGATACTAGCACTAACAAAGTCTTCGTTTACTTCAGCACCAGCATCATCAGCCAATCAGCCTAGTGACCAAACGGGGAATCTTTCTACTTTTGGACTGATTAGGCAATTTAGTATTAAAGTTCGAACTCGACGAAGAAGTATCGTACTTTATCAAATATCTCATTATTTCAGATCTACTGATAACAGCAGACGAAACGACGCCTAAGATATTGAGGGGTGAGGTTCAATGCACTAGACAAGACTAGTTTACTGAGGCGGTATCCCTTGGTCGAAAAAAACTGAGTCATTCTGGTACATGGAACCGGCTGTCGAGGGAATGATATTGCTAGCTACATTTAATGCAATTAGCCGGCCGGTACTAAACGCAATGGGCCCGTCTGTTAGCCTAGTACTAGTGATTCGCAGTGGATAAAGCTTCAGGCCTGTCAAACTACTGCTATCAGACAACCACTGGATGGCTTTTGATGTCTGCGCTACAACAACTTCCCAACGAGGCTCCCACGCTCCCGGTCAAGGAGCACAGGAAAATGCTCAGCAATCAATTTCTGCTTGGATGTTACCGTAGGAATCACCGCTGCAGACATTTGTTAGAATCTGAGCAACCTCACAGGCGAATCAAGAGATATCTTTTCCACTACACCATCGAGATCGAGGACCAAATACTACAGCAACTACTGGCTCGGATAGTATATAGACAGACGCTAAATTCACCGAGATACTCTCACCACCATCCTAAACTTCCGACCACCGAATGCCGTCCAACCACCACCCAATGCAGGCGAAGAGCTTCAGTTTCCTCGTGAGATCCTCGTAACTGTGGCTCAAATACGGTGCAGATATTGTATAGTTTGAACTTCTACTTACCCAGAATCGACCCCAACATACTCAATATTTGTTCGGTATGCGAAGGTAGGTACACCGTACGGTACTAACCACCGTTTTACATGCCATCTCAAACCCACTCACCTAATACCCTCCTCCCTCTGGACCCCACCTGTCGAAAGAGCACGTTTCTTGGGCCTACCTTTAGATGAGTTAGACGATGACAATCGGTGACCGCACTGGCAGGGCCTAGTGAACAGCTACAACAGCAATAACAAGCCTTAGGGCATTCGAGAAAAGGATTCTGTTGAAGATGTACTATATAGAGCTTTGTGCGTTGGAGACGATGAATATTGTATGGACTTCACAGTGACGCTTCAGCTTCTCAGGTATTCAATGCGGTTAATGTTGCTGCTAGTATAGGGGTTTTCAGTAAGAGCGCTTCAACTTTTGAACTTTTTTGAATAAAACACAAACGGTTTGACTTTTTTAACTAATTTTTTTTTTATTATCGAGTTTGAACATATACATTTAAGTATGAAATTCGATTTCTTTTGCATGACCACCGCGTGCACGTTTTACGAAGTCCAATCGTTGAACCCAATTTTCGACCACTCATTTGCATAAATCGGCCGAAATTCCAGCAATTTCGCGATCAATATTGGCTCTGAGCTCACAAATCGTCGCCGGCTTGTTACTGTAGACCAATGACTTCACATAACCCCAAAACGGGACGGCTTGTTAAATGGAACGTAAAATGGCCGTAATGCTCTTAAAGCAGCAGCAACAGAACGATTATTTTCATAAAAAATTTGCACGATTTGCAATCGTTGCTCAAGTGTGTAGCGTTCCATGATGAAATGTATACTAATGAAGCTTACAAATGACAAGCGAAAAATAAAAAATATTGCGTCGTTCGCCCTCCCTATCGGAAAAAAGTTGAAGCGCACCTATTAAAAAACCCTATAGAAGGAAAGGAAGGTATTATCGACGTTGAAAAGATCAAGTGGAGAGAGTTGTTGTTGTTATTTGTAATGGCCTAAGGAGAAGGGAAAATATAGACAGAGAGAAATGCACTATGAAAAATAAAGAAGGGAGACTAAAATTTGATAAAGCCATTTTATCAAAGAATAACTCGAACATCAAGTGGATAGAGTTGTTTTGGTTATTGTATTGGCATAAAAAGATGAAAAAATATAGACAAAGAGAAAAGCAGTACAAAAAATAAAGTAGGGTGACTAAAGTTTGAGAAAGTTTTAACACTTCATAGTCACCTCATCAAAGAGTAACTCGACTATACAGTTCCAGCTCACAGTTGGTAGAAATGTCCGCCACACAATGGTGGAATGACTCTTATCGGGTATGATTTAAAATAGCAAAGCCTTCATACCAGCTGCTCTGAAAAATCGTGAAATTATCAGAGAAGAAATTTATTGTCACAACAACAACACCTACCGCATTTATTCTATAATGCGTGCCTTGTTTTGTTGTTGTTTTGCGCTCTTGTTATTTTTGATTTTTTCTCTAACCACTACTGTCAAAATTTCATTGTCAAGTTGCTTTTAAAAAACATCTAAAGCTGAGCTCTGTTTGTTAGCCACAACAATGTACTCGCACTAAATATTTTCAGCCACGTGCATTGTTAGGTGAGAAGAAACAAATATCTAAAACTATAATGGGAAAAAAGTTGTGTTATCGTTAAAATCGCATTAAGAAAATACGCAGGGTTAGCACTCATTTATACTCGTAAGTAAAAGATAATAGGCGCAATAGTAAAATGAAACGTTGTAATTTTTCAGCTGACTTAGCTGCTTAGCTCTGCGTAATTGTCAAATTAGAAATCATTCTTTAGTTAAACTGAAATGTTATAGGAAATACATTTTGTATTTGGGAAAACACGAATAATTTAATGTGACCTAGAAAATTAAACAAGTATCATTTCAAATTTGATGACTCACATTTTTATAAAAAATGCAACAAAAAGAACTCCATTATCTTTTGACGGCATTGAAGGCTCTACTTAAAATTGTTAGAATAATCCTATATAAATTAAATAAGCACCGTTTTGTGCGTTAGCTTTGTTGCCTTTTTTCAAGGAAATTCCATTATGCTTCTCTCATAGAAACACTCGTCCCTCTTGGGTAAGCAAACTAGGACAGTAAGAAACCTTCTACCAAGCTTTCGGAGCATCTGTCGTACCACTATCGATGTGTGTGGCCCTTCGTTGCCCAGATGGAACACAATTTCCCTCCAATAGGCAAAAACTTGCCACTTCCATTCAGTTGAGAGTACAGATTTGAATTAAAAGGTAGGCAGTAGGTAAGCAAGGTCAGCAGGACAAGTAGAATGCCTGAGACAAGGTTTATGGAAACGAGTTCAAGTATACAAGTTGTCAAAAAAATATCGGGAATTGTTCATTTCAATTCTCTCAGTCAACCGCAGATGTGCTCTGCGATTTTCACTATGAATAAAAATATGGAACAAAGAATTTGTCTTAAATTTTGTGTTTTGAACGGGATTTCGTGTGCCGAATCGTTGAAAATGTTGCAGAAAGCCAAGAGCGAGTGGGCTTTATCAGAAACATGGGTCTACGAGTGGTATAAGACTTTTGCAGTGATGCAGATTTGCCCCGATCTGGTCGCGCATCAACGTCTTCAATGGATGAAAACGTCAAGGAAGTGGTGATGGAAGACCATCATTTAAGTTTGAGGGAGGTAGCTCTTGGCCTTAGCGTGTCTCACGAAACAATTCGCAACATTTTACACCATCAATTGGGCATGAGACGCGTGGCTGCTCGACTCGTTCCAAAGAGTTGAATTTCTTAAAAAAAAATCATCGGAAGAAGGTGACTGAAGACATGCTTGAGCAACTGGTTCTGCCCCATGCGTTTTGGTCGCGCGTTGGCTGGTTCGTCGATGGCATATATTAACGTACGCTGAACCAGACTAAATATCAACGCCTGCGTATGTTTTGCGCGATAACGCTGGACTAATCGTTAGCATATGTGTATTACTTCGAATGGAGCCTCTTTTGAAGGCGACAAAATAAATTTTTAAGATTAAGCAATTAGTTTGCGTTTTATCGAGCAATTCCTGGAACTTTTTTGACAGAATGTATACCATAAGTTCGATAGGTTCCGAATATCACAAGTTGCTTACGAGGTTAATCTAAGTGGATTAATTTGGACGCGTGCAGAGTATAGTTGGTCAACATTTGCGGGCGTCAAAACCGAATAACCGGCTGTTTGCGGGCATACAAAAGGGACACTGCGTTGGGCATATCTGTGTTTGTAACGCGGAGCTCCGGGTAACAATTTTTGTAGATGCTGTAGAGATGAGAAAGAGAGAGGTTAGGTTAGGTTAGACTGGTTGGCATTAAGCCCCGCATAGACCTTTTGGTCCCTAGCAATACCAGATGGAGACCGACCCCTATGAATAGACATCATGAAGAATGTCAACGCTTTTGGCGAATCTAAGCAGAGCTGGGAGATTCGATTTTGAGAAGCCCTCCAGATCCTCAAACAGTGGGGTTCCCAGGCATTTTAAACGCGTTTTTAATAATGCCGGACAAATGCACAGAAGGTGAAAGAGAGAGAGAGAGGACAGGCAGCACTTTTTGTCCGAATGCCACATATTTCTCGAAACTCGTTCCATATTTCACTCGCTAGCGGATCAGTACAGTTTAGGTTCCGTCTTGCTGGAGAGTCTGACTGAATTCACCAAACGATCGATGTGGTTTAGAGGCATACAATGCCGTCTAATCTAACCGTACGTTTTCTAATGTGAAGCTTGCAATCCACTTCAGTTAATAACCAACTGGATAGCTACTTAATAGCTTGAAATAAAAACAAAAAAAAAATTATCTTTTGAAACGGCATATTCTTGAAACTCATTTAGATAAAGACGGCGTCAGGCGTTGAACTTAAGGTGACTCGAATACCATACAAGCGATTTTCTAATATACAAAAATGCCGTAATGCTTGGTAAGCGGGCCAACTCAGCTCTAAGATATGGACAAACGAAATAACTATTATTTACCGTTAACTCAGGGAAGCGCACTTGTCGCCAGTGTCTAAAAATAGCACTCCTCTTTATGAGTAATTTTGATTAGGCATGACAATTGTGCTTGCTGCTCGCACATTCTTATCACTTCGAATTATCTTACCAAAATTTAATCAAATGCAGGTAATGAGAAACTTTTTGATAAGATAATCGTTGGAGGTGCGCGTCGCATAGAAGTATGTACACACAGGCATGACTCTATATATGCATGTAGGTATGTATGTATTGATGGCCATGTTTGCAAATGGATTAGGGAAATATTGCTGAGAGATCCAGTTCAAATTAAGGCTTGCAGAAAAACAAAAAAAAAAAAAAAATTTAAATTATAGAAATAAAAAATTATGATTTTTTTTAAATAAGATGGGTTTACTAATTTACGAGTTTCATTATTTTGGTTGTAAAAATATGTAGTAATAGTTGTTTTGCGGCGCAAAGGTATGATGGTACGTGTATGTACATATGTATGTGTGTCACCTAATTGAAATGCCTAACGCAAAGTGGTTGAATTCAAGCAATATCATACATCTTCGATGTGCCCAAAACACAACATGCACACACATGCACATGTACATATACATATATGGAGTGTATGTACATATGTTTAGTAAGGAGAATAGGCACCCCACCTCTGTATTCGCATAAATAATTACGCTTACACTGTTGGACGTGATTACTTCAAACAAACAATTTTTCCCATTAAAACGTCAGTAAACTACTTTTCTGAAGATGAACAACCCTGATTGAATGTACGAGGTGTGTTCAAAAAGTATCGCGAATTTTGAATTTTCGAAGTTTACGTATATTCGAATTTCGGTTTTTTTGTGGCGATATGTTGGTACTCATGTCTTTCACTCATGCCGACGAGTTCGGCCTTTTGAATGTTCAGTTAATTGTTGACAGCTGATTTGCTTGCACGTATTTCGGCTCGTCTTCGATTTTTACCTATTCAAAAAGATGGATCAAAGAACCTGTGTCAAATTTTGTGTGAAAAACGAAATTAAGTGCGCGGATGCATTCCGAATGTTGACTGTATCATACGGAGAAGCTACTTTGGATCAAAGCAACGTTTATCGGTGGTACAAAATGTTCTCAGAAGGCCGAGAAGATGGGAACGACGAAAAGCGGACGACGAGAATCGTGCCGGACGCCCGCGTACTTCAACAACAGACGAACAACTTGATGAAGTGAAGAAAATGGTATTGTCCAATCGTCAAATCACCGTTAGAGAAGTTGCTGAGGACCTAGACATATCGATTGGCTCGTGCCATTCGATTTTTTTCAATGATTTGGGCATGAGACGGGTCGCCGCAAAATTCGTACCGAAACTGCTCAATTTCGACCAAAAGCAGCATCGCATGAACATTGCTAATGAGATGTTGGACTCTGTCCGCGACAACCCAAATTTGCTCCAGAGGGTCATAACTGGTGACGAATCGTGGGTTTATGGTTATGACGTGGAAACCAAAGCTCAATCATCTCAATGGAAGCTGCCGCACGAGTTCGGTTGAATGTAAAAGTTTTGCTTACCGTTTACTTCGATTGCAGAGGCGTTGTGCGTCATGAGTTCTTGCCACAGGGTAAAGGGTTAATTAGGAATATTACCTGCAAGTTATGCGCAATTTGCGCTAAGCAATCCGCTCGGATTTGTGGAAGAACAAAAATTGCTCTTGCATCACGATAACGCCCCTGCTCACACATTGTTGCTTGTGCGCGACTTTTTGGCCAAAAACAACACACTAATGATGCCACAGACACCGTATTCCTCAGATCTGGCCCCCTGTGACTTTTTCTTGTTCCCGAAACTGAAGGGGCCCATGAAAGGACGACGCTACACTACGATTGACGAGATAAAGACGTCATCGAAGGAGGAGCTGAACAAGATAAAAAAAAAATGATTTTTTGAAGTGTTTCGAAGATTGTTAAAAACGTTGGCGCAAGTGCATAATATCTCATGCGAATTACTTTGAAGGGGACAAAATAGATATTAATGAATAAATAAATAATTTTTGAAAAAACACAAAAGTCACGATATTTTTTGAACACACCTCGTAAGTATGTATAAGTACAGGCATTATTAGTAAAGTATTTACATTTTCTTTCTCGCTATTCTATCCGATGTTACGTCATACTGCGCTATGTTATGTTGAATTTGTTATTTTGCTTTTTGCTGTAGTAATATTTGTTGAGCTATACCAGAGCTGTTTTATTTATTATTATTATCATTTATATTATTTAATTTTAGGCTAATAATCTTTGATGGTAGTTGACTGGATTAATTAAATGATATTAATTTTTGTAATTAAATTAAATTTTAAAATTGTATTAATTTTAATTGAATGATTTTATATACATTATTAATAATCATGTTTCATGTAAATAAATAAAATATTTTTAATTTAATATTGTTCATTTATTCTTCTTTATTTTTTATTATTTTTAGTTTTTAAAATTTTTTATATTAGTTTATTTCTATTCATTTAATTTTCCTTTATTACTTAATTTTATAATATTTTATGCTACTTATTATTATTTTCGTTTTGCCGTTTTTTTTTTTAACTTCATTTTATTTTATTTGAGCTTAATCCATCTCGGCTATTGCCTGAGATTACACATCCCGGATAAAATTTTCAAGGTATTGTGTTGTGGTGGAGCGTAGTCCAAGTTCTACGCCCATGCGATTACTATTGCTTAGATATAATATATAAAAATCTACGAACTATTGCACATGTGTCCAGTATGGTCTACTTCTGCATGTCTTCTAAAAGGTGTTGGCAGTCATACTTCTTCAGATTTTTGATTAGAAGCTTAAGCACAAGTCCAGTGGGCGATATAATTATTGGTATTATATTCACTTCTCTCGCTTTGTACATCCGTTTCAGTTCTATGGCCAAAGCTGCATACTTCAAGATTTTGGTGGAGTATGTGCTTTAGATGTTGCGATTAAGGGGCACCGCTATATCGATTACTTCGATTGTTTTATTTATCTTGTGGAACAAGTTGGTTTCAGGTTTGTTGGCAGCTGCGGTTTGATCTGTGGAAATAAATCTGTCCCAGTACAGTTTAAAATTTGAATTTTCCTATACTGCCTTTGGTTCATATTTAAAATACAAGACTTCTGCTTGTAAGAGACCGTGTTTTATCGCAAGTTGTTGGTGGAGGATCTTTGCTATATTGTTATGTCTCATGCCATATTCACGGGGGGCAAGTACGCTACATCCAGCAATTAAATGGTCGATTGTTTCACCATAAATGCCGAACCTTCGGCACCTATCTTCTATTGCCTCGCCATGTATCGACTTTCGGAAATTCCTTGTTGGAATAACTCGGTCTTGGACAGCGATTGCGAAACCTTCTGTTTCAGAAAACCGCTTTCCTCTTTTCAACCATAAATTGGATGATTGTGCGTCTATCCATTCCATTTCGAGATCATGGGGATGGGCACCGTGTATTATTTTATTAAATTTTATTGTATTTTATTTTATTTTTATTTATTTTTTTCATTATATATTCTTTCCACATTCTTGTATTTTACTCCATTCCACTTCATTTATTTTAATTAAATTTTTTTTAAATTTATTTTAATTTTATTTTAATCAAATATTTTAATTTAACTTCTCTATTCTATTCATGATATTGTTTAATTATTTATTTTGTTTTAATTTTGAATTTTCTTTTAGGTGTTCTAATTTAAATTCGTATATTAATTCATCTTTTTATTTTAACGAGTTTGTTTTAT